>JAHBMJ010003194.1:56283-92131 GCA_018398765.1 Chromera velia
CCCCCCAACACCTCCTGACAGGCTTTTTCGTGATGCACAGGCAGAAAGATGGGTAGAGTGGTAGACAGGTACACACAAAGTCACACACACACACAGAGAGAGAGAGAGAGAGAGAGAGAGAGGCAAACAAAAAATTAATAAATAAATGAAAGAAAGGAAGAAAGGAAGGAAGAAAGAAAGAAAGAAAGAAAGAAAGGAAAGAAGGAGGGAAGGAAGGAAGGAAGAAAGGAAGGACGAGAGCAAGGATGCCCGGAAACAAAGGGAAGAAATGAGTGAAGGCAGGTAGGAAGGAATGGAGAAGAAAGGACAGATAGAAGGGAAGCAAGAGAGATGGAAAATTGGAAAGAAAAAAAGGAACGAACAATCGATCGAAGAAACAAAAGAATGCATGAAAAAATGAATGAATGAAAGAAAGGAAAGAAGGGAGAGAAAGAGAGAGAGAGCGAGAGAGAGGGAGGGGGAGGAACAAAGGAGGGAAAGAGGAAAGGAAGCCAGGAAGGAAGGAAGGAAGGAACTTAGGAAAGAAGGAAAAGGAGAAAAAAAAGAGTAACTTAAAAGTTCATATTTTATGCATAAATATATATGTATGCATGGGCAGAGCTTGACTAGGAGCAGCTAAGGAGCTTAAACGGTTGGAGGCTAATGGAGGCTATAGTTCGCAACTTTGAATCGCGAGTGCCACTTCATATATGTTACATAATTATATATAATACGTGGTGTAAGGGGCGGCGGCCCCCACTTCAAAGTAACGTCTGACTGAAGTATATAGTACTCCCCAAATGGTTGGACCAAAGCGTCTAGCAAACCGTACATACCAAAACACACACCCATTCAACAATTAACAAATTAACGACTAGACTAACTATAATTGATTGATTGATTGATTACTATATAATTAAACTATATTACTAATTATTCTAGTAATCATTTGATTCATTTCTCCAAAATTCACTTAAAAATCATTAATTACATGGTTTTAAATCATTTTCATTACTAGTTTCATTCAAAAAAAGTTATCATGCATGATATCCTCTATATATATAAAGTAACCTTACAAAACCGCCTTCAAGTTAACGTTTTAAAACCTTTTTTTTATAGACGTTATATAATGATCTGCACTAGGATCTGCATATTAATTATGTTATATAATGATCTGCACTAGGATCTGCATATTAATTATGCTAGTGAACTAAGTCTAGAACTAAGTTCAACTAACTTGTATGATACTATATAATAATAATAAACGACTAGATACTAGTAAACGACTGTATACAGTTACCTCCGATACCTAATCTCGGGAGGGTAGTAGTCCGATACTATCTGATACTATCAATTCTCCAAAATCTACTCGCATTTACTTGCATTAATTGTATTTATGGGGCCTAGCATAGGGCTTAATCGGGCTACCTCTAGGGCTACATCGGGTTATCCATCGGACCACAATGATACGTTAATCAACATCAACTTTGTGAGATTCTTACGATCCTTTAGATGACGCACCTGAGGCTGCTCGAGACGGAGTTCGACAAGTCTGGCGATTGAGACTCTTTCCTAAACTCTTTCTATCACCCTTTCCCGTCTGAGCTACTCCCTGCCAATTTCCCTGCACGAATCGATGCATCCATCCATCCATCAATCAGGCGTGCAGTCTGTCCCCGATGTCGAGAGCACGCACAAACTCGTCCTCCGTGAACGACAGAACACGGGCTGCCTCCACATGAGCGCGCTGACGCTTGAGGACGTCAATCAATCGCATCTGCTTCTTGAAGGCTGCCACCAGCTCGGACCGCTGTCTGCAGAACAGCAAGAAGGAAGAAAACGCAGTTTCGCATCCGCTCTAAGCAAGAACCGGGTCTTTTCAAGACAAAGACTAGTAAGAGTGACGAGGGGCTCAGATACTTGAATCGCTTGCACACACGGCAGAGAGTAAGGAAAAAAGTTGGCGGACTCTTTGATCGACCTTCTCAGGGGAAAAAGGTTAGTCGGAAAAAAGGGATCCACTGAGAGACCCGTGCATAACGAGGAAACGAAAGGAAAGTGGACACACACACAGAGAGAGAGAGAGAGAGAGAGAGAGCAGAGAGGAGAGAGGAGAGGTGCGTTCCCACTTCTCTGTCCGGACCAACGACTGACTAACCTCTCCAGTTTGCGACACTCCACCGCGAGTCTCTCTCTCTCTTGTCTCTCTGCACTCCCCCGGTCTCTGTCTGTAGCCCTGGCTTCCTTCAGTTGTGCCTTCAGACGTTCATTCTCTTCCTGCAGGAGGGGAAGGAAAGTGGCATGGCATACACGTGGACGCTTGATCGAGCGAGAGTCAAGAGAAAAGACTTTGTTCCGGAGCGACACAATGCCCAGATGCGGAGAAGAAACAGAACAACTGTTTGTCATCTCCACAGAACGGATGAACACTTTCTTCCACGCACGTTCACTGACCGACTGACTGACCGTCAGGCGATTCAGACGCGTCTCCTTAGCGACCCTTTCGGCCTCTGCAGGGAAGACGCAACAAAGCGAGCGTGCAACAAAGCGAAACAAAACTCTGAGAAGACTAGAGGGCATAAGCAACGAAGCTGCCTCCAGGGCACCCAGTCCAATCCCCTCTCTCGTCTCTTTCTTCTCCGCCTCTCTCTCTCTTCTCTCCCTCTCTGTCTCTCTTTGTCTTTCAGCAATTGACACCTGCCTGCTTTTCACCTGAGTGGAGTGAAGAGGAAAAAACCGTCCGTCTCTGTGCTTTCACCATCGCGGGATTTCTTATGGCGAGAAAACTTCAGTTCATTTATGCAAAAAGTGGTAAAGGAAACAAAGAACAAGAATTCTGCCATCAATCAGACAAGCGCAAGTTCACTTGTTTTCAGATCCCCACAATCTGCAGCGACTGACCTACCTAACTACCTACCCACCCACCTGTTTTTCTCCCTTGAGCCTTCTGACGCTCTATTTCGGCCTTTGCATCAGAGAGCTCCTTTTCGAGACCCGAAATCCTCTGCAAAGAAAGCGCAAAGAACGACAAAAGGAAGAAAGCTTTCACAAACTGCTCCTGGGAGACCGCAAAGGGGATCTCCTCTCAGTATTATGGTCTCTCTCTCTCTCTCTCTCTCTCTCTCTCTCTCGCTCGCACGCACGCACGCACAGATACACTCACTCACACACAAAGGCAGGGACAGGGACAGATAGACAGACGGACACCCACACACGCACACACACACACACACACACACACACACACACATTCACACACACACATTCACACACACACACACACACACACGCACACGCACACAAACACACACACGCACGCACACACACACACACACACACACACACACACACGTGAGCATGAATAAATGAATGAAAGATGGAGGTACGGGGAGAGAGGTCCACTGACCAGCTTGTCTGCATCGATGGTCTCCTGTGCTTTCTGCGTCTTCGTGTCCATGCTCTCTTTGATCTTCTGAAGTTTCTTCACCTCGTCCTCCAACTTCTTCACCTTCGCAGACGAGTCTGTCAGAGCGGTGCGCGCCTCCTCGCCCTGCCGAATGGCGTTAATCAAATCTTCTTCCAGGGACAAGATCCTGCACCGTGAACAAAGCACAGAAACAGGATACATTCATTTTCATACACCCCTCCATGATGCCTCTAGGGACAAGATCCTGCACCGTGAACAGAGAGAAGAAACAGCAGAACGACGAGCTCAAAGTGTAGCACGATAACTTTTCAGGACTGCGAACACAGATTGCCGCATGAAGTGTCGCCGCCATCTTCACAGGAGCAGAGCAGAGCAGAGCATCCTAGAAGGAAAGGACAGAGCAGAGCGAGAGAGAAAACACACAGAGACACCAATGAAGAATTCATGGATTAGTTCTTTCTTTCTTTCCGCCTGCGGCCTTCTCGATCAACAAATCAAATCTCATTTGCATCTGCGGAAATACAATGACTCTCTCTCTCCCTCTCTCTGTCAAGCACCCCGAAAAGGCAGGCAGGCAGGCAGAGCAAACAAGCAACTGCGAGTGGCCAAGTCTAAAAAAAAAATTGAAAGACAGATGCCGCCAGGACAACAGCGGAGAACAGCCAGCAGCGTTCGAAGGACAGACGGGTGGAGGGCCACCAGAAGAGAAGAGCACCTATCGTGAGCATGAATGGCCAGCGGCTGTGCGCGCTTAATCGGAAAGAAGAGAAAGACCTTCCTCCATTGGGAGGGCAAATCAAACCGTTCTCCTTCGCCTTTTCCCCCTTTTTCATCCCATTTTCCAAAACGGTGGGGCTGGTTGGAAAGGGACACGGAAAGACCGAGAGAAAGAACAGTTTTTTTTCACTTGCCTCCTTTAAACGTTGAAGGAACAGAACGAAAACCAGAGAGAGCGAGAGAAAGAGAGAGCGAGCGAGAGAGAGAGAGAGAGAGAATACGGATTGACAGTGGACAGAAAGAAGCATCGAAGGACAAACACAATGGTGCAGATTAATGCTGTGGCAGACAGGTAGGGGCAAAAAGGGACCCGCTTTTCTTCCTTGGTGCCTTGAGCACAGAAATCAGAGATTGCACGCATGCCCTTTCGTCCCCCTTTTTCTTGGGAATCTCGTCCTTCCTTCGGCCATACCCGCATGGGCCTCGGCAGGTGAGTTTTCCTGTCTGGCATTCATCTTCGTCATATCAGTAGCAGACACAGACAGACACACAGACAGACCGACAGACAAAGAGACGGATGGGTAGACGGACGAACGGACCGAGCTTTCTGGAGACGCACTGTGTTGTGCAACTTCTCTTTCTGCGCAGATTCCTGTAGGCGATGGGGGGAACACAAATATTGTCGACAGTGCATGAACTACATCGATGAGACAGAGACACGCATGGTTTGTTTGCTCCTTCGCTGACTTTCCAAAACGGTGGGGCTGGTTGGAAAGGGACACGGAAAGACCGAGAGAAAGAACAGTTTTTTTTCACTTGCCTCCTTTAAACGTTGAAGGAACAGAACGAAAACCAGAGAGAGCGAGAGAAAGAGAGAGCGAGCGAGAGAGAGAGAGAGAGAGAATACGGATTGACAGTGGACAGAAAGAAGCATCGAAGGACAAACACAATGGTGCAGATTAATGCTGTGGCAGACAGGTAGGGGCAAAAAGGGACCCGCGCAAGGAAGTGTAGAGGGTCACAGGAGACGATTGAGAGGAGGCCCGTGAAGCTCGACAGATCCAGAGAGTTAAGCAAAGAAATTGAAACGGAGTCAGAGCGTGTGAATGAGGGGAAGGACAATTAGATGAAAACCTTGAAGTAAAGCATGAGTCAAAGAAAAGCAGAAAAGTCAAACAACAGGCCACCCCAATGCCAACATACATACCTCAGGATGGCAATCCGCAATCGCTACCCCCACGTCTCCCCCGACGAAAGAAGAGCCGGCTTCTCCGAGCACCAACCCAAGTGCATTCTGCAACTGCCCTCCAGAACCACTCGCCAGGCTGTTGTCCCTCTCGCGACCCCCTGAAGTAGAGGGCCTCCTCGCACTGCCGGGCCTTGCGCCGTCTCTGTTGCCAACTGCGCTCGAGGGATGGGAGAGTGGGCCCCGGCCTCCACCATCTTTGCCCCCTGGTGCACGAGGAGGGGGCGCAGGGGCAACTGCCTGTTCAGGCTGCAGGGGGGCAGCTTGTTCCAGAGCTTTTTCGGCCTCCCTTTTGTCCATCTGCAGGGTTAGGGGGGAAGCAAAAGGAGTTTTTGTAATCCAAAAAAACAGAGACCGTCTCAAAGAGTGATGTGCATGTACAAGTGCTCGTGCAAACTGACGTCTTTGCGCTTCCTGTCGAGCTCCTCGTTTATCTGGCGAAGCTCCTCTTCCCGTTTTCTGAAGTAGTCGCATCTGCACAACACAGGGGGTATCCAAAAAAATCAGTGAAAAGGCCTCGCAGTCTCGGCGAGATGATTTGTCGGTAGACGGACTCACGTTTCTTCTGGTAGGCAGCTTGTGATTCCTTGGGTTCCACGGCCGTCCATTGAGCCAGTGAGAGGAAGAATTAACGTACGGAACGTCGAATTCAAAAGCAATCCAAAACAACAGTACAGAGAGGTGCCGATCCAGGTGTTTAATACAACGTCAAAAAGGAGGCACACAGATCACGTAGCACAGACAGACGGAGAAGAAGGGCAGCATATGTAATAACCGCAGTGGGTCTGTCGCTGTGCGTTCGATGTGAAGTCTGAACGTTCTGCAGAAAGATGCAGAAAGTGTATCTACTATACTTAAGGCAGGGACGCTTTTATTTTTAGCCACACGCGCCTGCATGCGTTTTTTTAGACACACGCGCGGGGGACGCGGGGGCCCCGGAAAGCCACCGCCAAAAATGGTCCCGCAAGCGAAAAATTGGCCAAACGCTACGGGTGAGTGCCTTGCGCGCGCCGCGCCATATATGACTCGCCCCCGCGAAAAGGGTGAGTGCCTTGGAATTCAAATTATCCGGCTGGGGACATTTGACGGGCCATAAATGTTTGACGGGCCAGGAATATTTGACGGGCCAGAGATATTTCACGGGCCAGGCTATTGTTTAACGGTCCAGGGATATTTGATGAGCCTGGCAGTCTTGACCGGCTTTTTTTTTTTGACAGGCCAGGTTAGTCTACTATACTTAAGGCAGGGACGCTTTTATTTTTAGTTATACGCATCTGCATACGTTTTTTTAGACACACGCACGGGGGATGCGGGGGCCCCGGAATACCCCGGAAAGCCACCGCCAAAAATGGTTCCGCAAGCGAAAAATTAACCAAACGCTACGGGTGACTCCCCCGGGTGAGTGTCTTGCGCGCGCCGCGCCATATGACTCGTGCCCGCGAAAAAGGTGAGTGCCTTGGAATTGAAATTATCTGGCTGGGGATATTTGATGGGCCATAAATGTTTGACAAGCCAGGGATTTTTGGTGAGCCTGCCAGCCGAGCTCACTAACCAGCCTACGCCAGGCTATTTTGACAGGCCATGTACACGCTATTTTGACGGGAGTAACAGCCGGTATGCTAGGACGTGCTATGTATCCACTACCTCCCTGAACCTAATGTCCACTTTAAAAAAAAATATTAAGATCGTCCGCGCCTGCGGCATGGCCAATCAACTCTATTCAAATTTGCGGCCTAGTAAATCTCATTCAAAGAATATAAAAAAAATTAAAAAATAATAACGTATAAATAAATTGATATATTGCCTTTAAAATACTATTCATGCCTAGGTTTTCTACATTTCATCATATATAATCATACAATATCAATATTACATCCTAGATTACATTATACATAGCTCAGTGCCAGTATATGGTCATATATAACATCCCTATTCATTCATCTTCTGAATCAGAATCAGTAAGATTGCTCAACCTGCAGATTTCATGGGCGTGTACCTGCGTTTAGCGAGCTTGCACTCTGAGACCACGCGCTTAACAAAGAGCAAGCCTCTTTTGTTGCTCTTGTCTCTCTGCCTCTCTCTGCTGGGCCCCACTTTGTTCCTCCCCAGCTGCTGCCAGAAAATTCAAAGACGAAGAAGCTTGGGCAGAGCCTGCAAGCGGAGAGGCAACTTAATTGTTGTGATGAAGACATAAGAAAGAGGGAAGGTGCGGAGACCGTTCGCGAAAATCTGTATTCAAAATTTGTCTGCAGTGTCTCTCCTAAGCGGGGAGACCACTGCTGTCTCGCATCTGCGTACAAGTCAAACACAATAATTGCCCTTCCCACTTCCTCAACAGGATTTCTTCCCTTAGTGAAGGCGAGAGAGCGGGTACAAAGCTTATTTTTGGCCTTCTGCTTGCCCAGTGAAGACAGGCCGTTCACTGAAATTGCTCTCTGTCTCTCTCGCCTTCTTTGCCTCACTGCGTTGGACTGCTGAGTGCGTGCTACAAATTGATCTCCCCATGAGACCATATGAGAGCGAAGTTTGAAATTGAAGAACAAAGATGCAGGCTTGAACGCCCCCCCTCCCACTTCTTAATTGAATTTCACGATGCACCCTCCCCGAAACTCAACAGCACAACCAAAGTCTGACAGAGAGACGAGGCCCATGCAGTGCGCGACTCCATGGTCGAGGAAGAACTTCCCGTCTCCATCTCTTCCAAGAGGTGTGATTACAGCTTATCCTTTCTCAACATCTGATTTTTTGATTGACTGTCTGCGATACAGTCTTCCTGCTGATGACCCTTCCTGGTGTGCGATACAGAGCTCTTCAACATAAGCGAACATACAATGCACTGCTGTTTTTTTTCCGTCTGTGAGTTCGATTGACATCAACCTGCACTGCCTTTCAAGACACCGCCCGCGCCTGCGGCGCTGCTTTTCAAGACACCGCCCGAGCCTGCGGTGCGGGTGTTCAAGCCTATCTAAAAATGCGGCCCCACCATTTAAGTGGACATTAGGTTCAGGGAGGTAGCATCCACGAACCCTCAAGAAATTTTTTGACAGGCAAGGGATATTTGACGGGCCTGATGATCTTCACCAGCTTACTTTTTTGACAGGCCAGGCTAGTATTCATACAACTTCATATAAGCTATAGTGAATCTGGCAGTACATATAGTATATTTTGAGATGGCCTGTTTCGTTTTTGCTTGATTTGTTCATGTCTGCAGTCCATCGAACTGGTGATGATGGTCTTCGTTCTCTTTGGAAGGCGCGTTTGTCCTTTCTTTGTTTTGTTCTAAAATAATCTACATAGGACTAATTTTCAACGTTACGGCCTTTTGTTGTCGTTTGCTTCCGCAAGTGCACCTGAGAACTGTCAGCGATAGATAAAAGACAGCGGTAGGGATACGGAGGGGCGTCACGTGTGGGACACTGCGTGTGTTCTCTAATCATGCCTACGGTCTATCCATCGGCTTGCAAGGATCGACGTGATACTGCGATTAATTGGCATGCTGATTTCGAGCTATTAATGTTTAGCTCGGCGTGTATGCGAAGCGTCATCCTCCGATGGTTTTTTGCATGCATGCGTTTTTTGTATGTCGTATAATTAGCATGTATTCGATAAATTCCAATTGAATCAGACAGCAGCCTGTTGGATTGTACTGGATTATGGTAGATTGACCGTGTGCTCCTACCGACACATTTGTGCACAGACAACATAGGATCTCAGCTGTTGGAAGAGACTTTCAATTTCGTAGAATCTCCATTATAGCTTTCAACATCGGCTCCGGCGGCGGCGCGGCGCGGCCTTGAATCGTGTCGCGGAGCCCGCCGCCCGGGCCGGGGGGGGGGCCGTGCCCGCCGCCGCGCGTGCTTTCTAACCAATCAGCCGTCTCCTTTGAAAAGAGCCCTCTCGTAGGTACCGCCTCGAGATCTATTTCTATCATGTCAGTCAAAAGCAAGGCAAAGAAAGAGCTCAACAGTGTTTCCAGAACATCTCACTGTCGAGTTGCCATCTTGCTTGTTCTGAGAAGAGCACGCCAAAAGTTTGTGAGTTACTTCCTCAGCTTGAAGTGTTCGGCTCCTTCTTTCTTTCAGTCTGACCTAAGTGGAGCGCTTGGCCGTTGTACTCCCCTTCGCTCAGTAAGACTGCCAATAAGGAATCCTTGACACGGTTGACTTCCCAAACCCTCACCACAAGGTGTGGGGCAGCTGAGAAGAGGTTTTGTGCAGTAGCGTTTTGATGCTGCGAAGGTTCTTTCGGGGAGACGGGGGGAGCGAAGGGGAGGGTGGAAGCCCGCCCCCACCCAGCAGGATGCTTACAGGAGACCCCCACAAGGACTTTGAGAACTCCCCTCTCTCTAAGGAGGGGGCTTTCAAGATGCTGAGGACATTCGTGCTGGCAGATTTCATTACGTTCCTCAATGCATGCTGTGGAACTGCGTGTATATTTCTCTGTATTAACAGTCTGGTCAATCCGGATCGGGCGAACCTTTACATCTGCATGGCTTTGATTCTTCCTTATGCAAGTCTGTTCTTTGATGTGATGGATGGCGAGGTAGCAAGGTGGAGACAGACACAGTCAATTTTGGGAAAGGACCTTGACAGTCTCTCGGACATCGTGTCCTTTGCCGTGGCTCCCTCTGTAATTGGGTACACTTTGGGCATGCGGGGGTTGGCCGACGCTTTGTCCATGCTGTTCTTTGTGGCCTGCGCAATCGCACGGTTAGCGCGGTATAATGCCACAGCACCTGTGCTTGCCAAGCAGGATGGCAAGGTGCCGTATTATGAGGGATTTCCGGTCCCTACAAGTTTGTCCTTGGTGCTTGGATTGGGTGTGTGTTGGTGGATGGGTGCGATCGAAGACCATCTGCCTTTGGGTAAATATCTGACGCCGGGGGGGTGGACGTGGCATCCTTTGAGTCTCGTTTACTTTTTGTGGGGGGTCCTGATGACGACATCACGATTGCGAATCCCAAAACCGGATATCGGAAAACGAATTTGACGGTAGCGACTGAAGGCGAAGGCGGGGGCCGGGCATGATTTTTGATTGTCTTGTTCTTGTGGTGACTTGTTCCAGATGCCATTTCTGTGTGAATAGCTGCATGGATGTGTGAGAGACAGAAAATACAACAGGAATTGATTCAATGCATCTGACCGAGACAGGTTTTGGGTGGAGGTAGACGGTTTAAGACTGTGGGGTGGAATTGTATTCTCAAATACGCTCCTTCATGTACCCTCTGTATGATATCCATGTGGGGCGACAGGTTCAAAGATTAATCGATAAAAGTAGATCGGGGGTCGGCAAGACAAAACTGCTGCGCGGTTGCTTGCACGACGTAGAAGGATTGACCGAGAGACGGCGAAGATGCCCTGAAAAGAGCAGACTTGAATGAATCGGATAGAGCGTCCTTCGAAGCTTCAATGATGTGATTTGTGTGTGTGTGTGTGTGTGTGTGTGCGTGTGTATGTCTGTGTGTGCGTGTATGTCTGTGTGTGCGTGTATGTATATATATATATATATATATATATATGTGTGTGTGTGTGTGTGTGTGTGTGTGTGTCTGCCTTTGCGCGCGCGCGCGCGCGTGTGTGTGTGTGTGTGTGTGTGTGTGTGTTAGTTTGTGTGTCTTTGCGTGTGAGTCTCTCTCTCTCTCTCTCTCTCTCTCTCTCTCTCTCTCTCTCTTTCTTTCTCTCTCTCTCTCTCTCTCTCTCTCTCTCTCTCTCGCTCGCTCACTCGCTCCCTTGTGTGTGCTTTCGTTAGCTTTTGTGCGTGCCTGCGTGCTTGCAAGCCTAGTGACGGCCCCTAGTCGTTACTAGAGTCGCTAGCAGGTCATGGTAGAGCTTTGCTTACTAGTAGGCTAGTAGTAGCTAGAATGATTGTTAAGTCATAAGCGTATAGCTTTAAGCAATTGATATCATGATGTAAGTTAATGATAATTTAATCAATATCGTAGGTTTCTTAAATTAACGTATGTGCGTTTAATACTAGGCTCGGATTCAATATATATTATATTTCAGGCAAAACGCTAATATGATATAATGTAATATAAACTTAATGTAATATGGGAGGATGAAGATCAGGTTGAAGACCAGGTGTTGTATGCTACAACTTGTGCACCCGCGGCCCCACCCGCGCATGCACCACGCCGACGGCGCCCGACGCAAGCCCTGCCGCGCCCTGCCAATCTAATTGAACACATTGGACTCAGAAATGCCCGAATAGAACAAATCAGTCTGAATTCATCTGCTGATCGAGTGGAAAAGTCTATGAACAAACCTCTTGCATACTCCTACGAGTGAGTAGAACGGACCCGTGAATGCTGCTTCACTGTGGTCTATGTCATGGTAGCAGATGTGGTTTAAACCGTTTGATCCGCTTCTTACTGCGCAGTGGTAGAGGACTCTTCTTCGTTTGATCGAGTGGTGCCCTCTCGGCATCTACATAATGGAGTCGACGTCGTCCTCCCCTCGCTACGACCTCTCCTCACTGGTCAGCCAGCCAGTGTCTGTTGCCTCACTTAACAAAATTCTTGATGCTACGATTGCTCCAGGCAAAGTCTATCCGAAAATCTGCTCGCGCAACAGCACCGAGACCGCCATCTCCGGTTGCTCTTCCTCATTTTCCTCGTTGCTTGTTTTGCAAAACCCTGAGAAGGTCACCCCGAACGCTTGCTCTGACCTCTCCAGCATCTCCACTGTCTTGGATGGTCTCCCTGCAGATGTCCGCGCAGCTGTGAACAGTGCTTTGGCAGCTTTGCGTGCCGCACAGCATTCCGCACTCCTCTCCTTTGCCTTTCATGGATTCTTTGCGATCCTGGACATTGGAGCCAGCCGCACCTGCTGCACTCGTGGGTGGCTGCGCAAGCGGAAAGAGGAGGACGGGCTCACATGGACCGAGCGCCGCTTGCCCCGACCTTCCACCTCCTTGACTGCCAACGGTCAGGTGCCTGTGGAGCTAAAGGCCATTATCCTATGTCGAAGCCCCTCCGGTGATCTCTCTCTCGAGGCAGACATCCTGGAAACCAACGCGATCACTCCGGTCTTGATCAGAAATGCGGTATTGATTCCCCTCAAGGCGTTATTTGAGTATGCCACAGGCATTCTTTCCTTTCCCCATCGCCCCTCTCTGCACTTCCAACGCTCCCCAAACAACTTGTTCTTCCTTGCGTTGTCTCAGCCCCCAGAGCTTCGCACAAATGACACCGTCTCTGCCTCCGAACCCACAGAGCCCCGTACCCTCACCATGGCGTCTTCACATTCAGCGCCAACTTTATCCTCTGTTGTGCTCTCAGAGGACAATGGACGCTATACACCTCTTCCCTGCCCATCCAACTCGAGTCATGCCGAACCGAATGTAGACCCACCCCAGCCGCAGACTGCCGGGCCCTCCCCGACTGCTCAGTCGGTCGTCTCCAGCCAACCACCCTTGACGATGGTCGTGAGCCCCCGTCTCCTTACCGGACCAGGTCAGCCGTGCTCATGCTGCCACACAGCTTTTACGACTGATTCAGAAGCTGCAGCATGCCCCGCGTTGCACATCAAGGGTGTGACTGCTGAAAAGAAGAAGCGAAAGCACCGTCTGCGCAAGCGCCGCCCCCAAAAGGGCAGCCGCTCCCCCGCACTCCCCTCCAGCCTTCGAGTTGGAGGCCATCAGTTTTGAGATGGTCGATGAATTGATTCGTGCCCACCACGTTGAGATTGGGCATGCAGGCATCACGAAGACCTGGATTTCCCTCCGTCGGGCACTGAAAGGGCACCCCAAAGCCCCCCCTTACGGTATTTCGCGACGAGCTGTGCAGCGTGCCCTTCAGCCATGCATCAAGGGGGGGACCTGCGCACATGTGAAACCTTGTAATGTTTCTGACGGTTGCACATCTCCCTTGAAGGTCACAAGTCCCAGGCAGCGCCTGCAAGCTGACCTAGTGTACGGAAAGGCCAACCGCCCTAACGCACGCTATTACCTCACTCTGAAAGACGAGTGGGAAGACAACCTGCACTATATTGCTGTGCCAGACAGGTGTGCTGCCACCCTTCATGAAGCCTACAAGGGGTGGGCAGCAACCTCAGCGGGGTACTATCCCAATGAGGTTATCACGGATTTAGGAAAGGAATTTCAGGGGGACTGGGCAGACTTCTTGTCTCAGATAGAAGTCGGGCATACGCTTGCCCCTATCAGTTGGTACCGGACCCTCGGGTGCCTCGAGCGCGCCCACATTGAGGTCGATGTAATTCGGCGGGCGATCGTCCACGACAACGGACTGCCCGTTGAGTCATGGCCTGACGTGGTTCAACTGGCTGTCGAACGCTACAACCGCCGTCCGGGTCGAGGGGACATTTCTCCTGCGGAACGTTGACACGGTCAGCCCATTGTTTTCCCGAGCATTCAGGCAATGCTTGACCTCCTTTCAGCAGAAGAGTTAAAGAATGACCCTTCTTTGCGCACTTTTTCTGTGGGGGATCGGGTGTTGTTCAATCATCCAGAAAAGCAGAGGGACAAGAGAGAGGATTTGTGGGAAGATACAATCATCAAACAGAGACATGGGGGGCATGTATACACCATTCAGCTGTCTCGCACCCAGCGCTCCACGCTTGCACACATTCGGTGTCTTCGTCCATCCTCAGAGACCCCCCCTCCCGCCTTCCGTTCTTCCCTGCCGCACCCTTTGAATCCGCCGCACCCCCCCTCCAGCTCTCCTTCAGATAGTCAGCCCTCCCCGCCTTCACCACCCCATGCTTCATCCCCTATCCCTTCGGCACCGTCTGAGCCCAGCCTCGGTGAGTTGCCTTCCATTCACGATTTTCATCAGGGAGAAATGATCATCTGGGAGGTCCCCGAGACACAGAAGCGCTTCCTGAGGAAGGTGGCTGAGATTGACGAGAAGACAGAACTCCCTGAAGTCCATGCGTGGGGCTCTCTCAGGCACGGTACCCTGAAGAACCGCACGTTTGCTCCCATGTGGCGCCGTCCCATGGGGCACCATGTCCGATACCAGCACCAGCAGCCCCCTTCCCACAACCCTGACATCTGTATCATTGCCTTAGATGAGATTCGAGAGCGTCACATCTCCCTTTCCCCTGAGGGCCGACTCCCCCATTCTACCGTCTCTACGCATGCCTTCGCATTCTCTGTCGCCCGCACTCCCACCCCCGACTCCCTCTGGAGCATCCCAATCCTTACCGAGATTGTTGCCCTCTCCGTAACCACTGCTGAATCGGAGTCCCGCCCCTCTCCTGACCCCTCCGTTTGCCCTGCTGCCTTTGCTGCCTCTGCGACCGCCTCCGATCCCTGCAGCAACGCCACTACACACATCCCGGTCCGCGTTCATGACCTGAAGGACCCTGAGGAATAGGCACAGCACCAAGCGGGGAGGAAGAAGGAGTTAGGGAAGTTTGAGACTTATGGTGTGAAGGAGAGCATTCCAATCGATGCACTTCCTCCCTCAGCCCATCGCACCGCCATCTCCTTGATCTGGAGGGACACATTGAAGCGCATTTTCAAGTTCCGTCTCTGTGCTAACGGCTCCCCCCGCTTCGACCGCCGGTCGGACATTCCCGTTTCCAACGTCACAGCAGCCCAATGGGGTCTCCGCATTGCGCTGTGCATTGCTTTCGCCTTTCCTAAATTCAACCCCCCCACTTCCTTCCTCCTTGCCGACATCGAAAATGCCCACTTCATAGCTCCCCGCCCTGACTCCCCAAGCGGAGAGCCCACGTATGTGCGGCCCCCTCCTGACCATCCCGAGTACCGTACTCACCTCTGGCTATCTCTGGCTCCTCTTGAAAGCCGTCTACGGCCTCAAGGACAGACGGCTTCATCTTTGACCGCCATAGAGACCGTGCGCTCCTCGAGGCAGGGTGGGTGAAGAGCGGGGTTCCGGGCTTGTGGTAGAAATGGTCCGGCCAGCCAGGAGCAGAGTCCTCTCGACTGCTTGGCCTATGCGCGACTTTCGTCGACGACCTGGCCGTGATTGGCATTGGGGCATCTCCATCCAACCTTGTCGACGAGATTGCATCCAAAGGCCCTTTCACCATCACTAAAGTGAAAACGGATACAAACGGCTGCGCCCGGTGGGCTGGGGTAGACATTGAACTCCGAGAAGACGAGATCCGTTTGAGTCAGGCAGAGTATAACATTATGCAGTCTCTCTTGCAGACCGTCCCGCCCGGACCCATCCCAAACACTCCGCTTCCCCCCGATTCTCGCGACCGTCCAGACGACTCCCCCGCTTTGCCTGCTTCCCAGGCCCGCTCATTCCGCTCTCTCTTGGGCGGCCTTGCTTGGGTCGCTCAAGACACCCGACCGGACCTTGTTGAGGCCTGCAACGAGCTCAGTCGCTCCGTTGCCTGTCTGACCGAGCGCAGCCTCTCGTATCTCCACGGCGCCGTCCACTATGCAGCCGCAACCAAACACCGTACTCTCTACATTCGCAGAGATGATACCCCTAAGCGTTCAGAGCCGTTGGACGTGACTGGGTGGGGGGATGCGGCACTCGGAACTGCGGGGTGTGCCCACCCCCACCCACACACCGGGTGGTTGATTGCGATCAGAAACTCCCTGATTCATTGGAGGTCCTTTCGACAGCCCCGCATTGCTCGAAGCAGTGCTCGTGCTGAGCTGTACGCCTTGCACGACTTGGTGGATTTTATGGAGTTTGTTCTTCCCTGCCTGTGGGTCGTCTGGGGAGAGGAAGTGTCCGACACAGTGCACACTGACGCGCAGGACGTGCTGCACTTAGTTGCCGCAGACCACCCACATCCACGTGAGTGGTCTGTTACCAAGGTTATCGAATCCCTCCAAGAAAAGCTCCTGGAGCGGTCTTTGTCTACCCTTGTGATACAGTCTCTTGCGTTGCGCGACGCTCTGGATGTATGCTGCATCTGTCTGTATCATATTTCAACCGACCTCAACCGCGCTGACCCTTTGACCAAAAACATGGCCCCCACGTTTCTTCTCCCATTCTTTAGCCAACACATCCCCGATGAGTGATCAGAAGCAAAGTTGTAAAAGGAAAGAAAAGAGGATTTGTGTTGTATGCCACAACTTGTGCATCCGCGGCCCCGCCTGCGCATGCACCACGCCGACGGCGCCCGACACAAGCCCCGCCGCGCCCTGCCGATCTGATTGAACACATTGGACTTAGAGATGTCCGAATAGAACAAATCAGTCTGAATTTATCTACTGATTGAGTGGAAAAGTCTATGAACAAACCTCTTGCATACTCCTACGAGTGAGTAGAACAGACCCATGAATGCTGCTTCACTGTGGTCTACGTCACCAGGGATGAGTCAGAGAATAAAGATCCGTCCTGCAAAATCTAATGATGACGCGTCTCTTTGGTTGATGCATTTTGAGACGGTTTTTGAAAAGGATTCAGAGGCAAGTTGCTCTTTTCAGATGAATTAAGAAGGGAAAAAAGACAAACACGGGCCTAGACATAGACGGATTTATATAGATATTATATCATATTATATTATATTTATATTATTATATTAGGGGAACCCTAAAGATATATATATGTATATATTGAATCCAAGCCTAGGTTTAATATTATTAGTAATGTCACAACCTAGGTCACAACGACTTCAACATGTAAGAGACGCCACCAAAGTTGATCCAAATTTGATTACAGGATTACATTGTGTAACTCAGTTAAATTTGTGTTCGGGGCTTGAGCCCTAGACCTGCGTGCCAGTTATCTGACGTCCGCCTTGCACCATATATTCATGCACAAACACCTGATCGACCAAACACCTAGCCTTAGACCTAGCCAAACATACACTCTTTTAATTAAGTCTCTTTATATAACTCTAATCTAAGCCTATTGAATCCTTCACTCCTATTGAGTCGTACCCTGCAAAAATAAGTGAATTTATAAATGAATTTAAGTGAATTTAGGTCTAGAGGTATTTTTTTTTTTTTTTAAAAAAAGCCATTTCCACTTTTTTGTTTTTTGTTTTTTTTAATTCTGATGTCAAACTAAAAAATATGTTATTTATTACAATGTTTAAGTGTTGTTGATGTGTTAACAGTGTTGCAAGAATTAACAAGTGTTGTTTCAAACTTTAAGTGTTATTATATTATTGTTTCTTTGTTATAATGATAAATAAATGTTGTTGCACTGTTATACAACTGCTGCTTATATGTTACAAAGTGTTGCATATGCTTGTCGTGTCTTGACGGAGGTCATCATCGAAAAGCAAAAAAAAAAAAAAAATGTCCTGGAGACCGTTTTTTTTTTTTTTTTAAATTACCCTTAGATTTAGGGGAATTTACATGAATTTAAGCACTGAATTTAGATGAATTTATATGAATTTAAGTAAATTTACAAGTGAATTTTGAAGCTAAATTCACTATGAATTTAGATTTCTAAATTTATTTCGAAATGAATTTACAGCTTTTTACATAGGAATTAATTAATGTAAATTCACTTAAATTCATTTCATAGTGAATTTAAAACTAAATTCATTAGTGAATTTGTACTCAGAATTCAATTGTAAATTGACTTATATTCATCTAAATTCATCTAAATTTACGGCTTAAATTCACGTAAAATCATCTAAATTCACTTAAATTCATTTGTAAATTCACTCCTTTTTGCAGGGTAGTATTGACTTCAAATTGTCAAGTTAAGCTAGTTATTATGTAAGACTAGTCTAAATGATTGAAAGTATATAGAATTAAGTAATGATTATAGCGTTTATACAACTAGGCTCTGCACTTTATAAATAATAATAATAATAAAGAAATAAAAGAAAGTTTCCAATCTTTTAGTCACACACGAATTTAAATGCCTCATATGCTAGCCAACATCATTCAATTCCTGTAATTCATCAAACAAGCTTTATAATCTAAATTAATTAGAAAAAAAGAACCATGCAGTACCTGAACTGAGTTCTTTTAGTGCATGTCTGCCGTTCCCTAGATATGTTCCTCATGTTTATGATATCATTGATATATCATGATCCGGCCTAGTGCTCATCTCAATTTCAATTGACCGACTAGTTGACATATCAAACATTTTTTCCAGAGAAGTTTTCCGGAGTAAAATCATACCTGACAAGGTCTTAACAAACATCCAGACTGACTCGGTGGAGCGTACATAAGGCGCGCCGCACTAGAAAAAAAGGGGAGCAGTCCCTGAGTAAAAAATACACAGGCCCGCGTTTACAGAAGATAAGAGAAGTACAAAGGCATGCATAAAAGCAGTAACCCACGCTCGTGACTTTTGAAAGGAGCAAAAGTAATCTAAACACTCACAAAACTTCACAAAATTACGCTGCATGACATTACAACGCACTGCTGAATCACTCACCCACTTCCTTCTTGGAACGAAACAATTTCTCATGCACCCTGAACATCTCTTTCCTTGTGCTCTCCCTCCCGCTCCCCTCGAAATCCAGACTCATCTCCGTGATCCTTCTACCCCTGCTATTGCTCCTATACTGCACGCTGCCATTGCCGTCGAGTTGCATGTGTGTGGTATCCACACTTCTTTCCCCCGGGCCCCCTTTCACCCCCTTCACTCGACCAAACAAATGAAGCGACAGTTTCCCGCTTCCGGACCACACATGAGCATCGGCAAGCCTTCAGACGGCGCCAACTTGGATTGGCACGTGGCAGAATGGGCATCGAGGGGGTTGATCTGGGAACTCATTCTGGCTGTGTACAATCCAATTTTGCAGGCAAACCGCATGAAAGACGTGCAGAAGGCTGCAATTCATGCGCGGAACCATACTGTCGTGTTCAAATCGATACGCACAGATCACGCACTCATCAGTCAGATTCTGCACAGCCTCTTCCCCCAGGTCAGCAGCTACATCCAGCCGGTGCAGCTCGTAGGGTCTGACGTGATCCACTTGCATCACCCCCTGGAGATTGGGAGGCATGGCGGCCTAGATGGCGGCCTCATCTGCTGCATCGTCACCTCTACCACCATGACGGTCGTGAAGACTTCGGTAGTGTTTCAGGAAAGAATGGATGAAAGCCTTAGGCAGTGACTCATACAGTGTCACGCTGGCTCCAGTGACAATAGCCTTAAAGTTTGCCACTGAAGGCACCGAAAAGCGAACGACAACTGAGTGGGGAGCTGTGAGGCTGGAAGGCCCACCAAGAGGCCCTGGAGCGGGCGTGCTGCCAGCGGGGGGAGTGGGAGCGCTCGCAACAGGACGGGCAACGGCAGCAGGAGTGGAAGGGGCGGCCACCTTGCCACCGGAAGGTGGGGGGGTATTGCTCCCTGTCGGCGTGTCACTGGCGGCGCTCGCAGCTCTTGCAGCTGCAACTGCTCCTGCTGCTGCTCCTATGCCGGCCCCCAGCAGAGCGCTTCCGATCACCTCCCCTACATCCACCCTCCCGGCGAAATCTGGCTGCGTCACCTGCGACACTGCCGAGCTACTCGCACCTCCAACTCCTCCAGCGGCGGCTGAAGTCGAAACTGCAACGAGTTTTCCCGCTGCTGCAGTGACGCCGGGCACGACCACAACAGCCACAACAGCCCCCGCCTCAACCACCCCCCTAAGTGCAGCTGCACCAGAAGCCCAGCCCAACCGCCGAGCTTCTGGGATGTCATTCCGCGAAGCCGCAATGGCGGACCCAACACCGGCACCAATCAGGCTCAGCTGCATGTACTTCCCCCATTCCTCCTGCGCAGCCCTTCCCCCCTCGGCCATACAATCGCCGAGAGAGTCTCCGCACGTCTTCAACTCTGCGAAGACGGGAAGGTTCGCGCAGATGCCCCCACCCACCAGCATGGAACCACATGCTCGCAGACAGCCCTTTCTGCACACACGCATGCAGGCAGTAGTCGGAATCAGGATGGAGTCACAAGATCGATCAACTGGGGAGATAGACGACAATTGAATTCAAGTCAAGAGGCACGTCATCATGATATCAGCAGTGGACAAGACACAATCTCTGCCTGGAGCAGCAGCTTACTTGAACAGTTCCGCTCGTTCTGTTTCTCCTCGTGCCTTGCACTCAAGAAACTTGATGAATGAGCCCAGAACACTGTTTTCCGCATAGTCCACGACCCATCGCTCCCGAGCTCTCTTAAAATTCCCTGTGAATAAGTCACCTACACAGGAGATTGAAGCCAAAAACTCGTGAGCGACAATGAATTTCATCGGAAGACGAGGAGACCAAGAGTTTTGTCGCGGGAGAGCTAAGAGGGCGGGGGGGGGGTCCGACCACCCAATGAAACGAGATGCGATCTCCTCACAAGCTCAAGCAAGTTGGGACTCTGTTGCCCCTGGAGCGTATGCCGGGTATATCGATATTTGAGGGAGGAAGCTTGTTAGAGACTTGTGGCTCAGAATTCAAATAAAAATTTTCCTGAGCCGTCTCCTGCATGCGTTCTGATAGCACGCTTTCCGAGCTATATGGATTGAGCTCGGCCTTTGCCCGCCCGTCAGGCTTCAGCTCGGCCTTGGCCCGCGCCCCCTCTGGTTTCAAGCATCGATGCATTAACGTTAACTGTTGTCAAGGAGGGAGCAGTATGGGAGCAGCATACGAGACCTTAGATACCTTATCAGTGCTTTCACAACTCTCTCTAAATCTACACTCTTGCACTTTGAACCGCAGAGCGTTTGAATCACCTTCGTGTTTCGCTTCAGTTGAATTGATCGAGTATTACCACAAGAATCGGCTTTGCATTAGCTGAGAGATGAATCCGGACTTGCCCCCTCTTTATGCGCCCGGCTTCGAGCAGACTGGCGGCAGTGCCCCCTCTGCCCCTCTTCTGGACGCGAGCAGTGACCTCTCTGTGCCCAGTGAGGCCTCCCTGTCCTTCGGCTTGAGTTGGGATTTCAACCCAGGGAAGGTCGTTGACGTCGACATTCAAGGTCAGTCAGACTGGTGGACTCCGGAGTCTTAAAAGCCGAAGAGGCCGAAGTCAATCTTGACACCGAACGATGGGCCTTTTGTTTTCTTGTGCAGCTGTGCTGGTCAACGACGAAGGGGTGATCATCGATGCGGCTTACTACAACAACCTGAAGGCTTCAGGCAGATCTGTCACGCATTCGGGTAAGCTCTCACGCACCCTTCTCGGACCTTGGCTCTGCAATCCTAGACTTCCGGAATTACTGCGTGTGCCAAACGCTGGCGAACTGGTCTTCCGTATCTCTTTCCAGCACAACAGCCGCGGGGAGCGTTTCCGTATCCGTACCGTCTCCCAGCACTGTTTAAACTTATCAAACGCAAATCCCCCCCGTCAAAGATCCCGGTTCCCTCAATCACCCCTTGCCTTCTGTTCTCTTTCTGCTCGGTTTTCTAGTCCACCTGCGCCCCTTCCAGCCTCATCGCCTGAAAACAGCAGTAGAGGGGGTGCCACAACTCCTCTCCCACGTCCATCCATCTGTCTGTCCGCTGTCTGTGAATGCGGGAGGGAGGATGAAAATGCACGAGAACTCCTTGCCGAAGATCTCCAGGTTTACAATCTGATTGTTTGTTCATTCATTTTCTCTGCAGGTGACGAAATTGACGGGAAGACCGAGGGCATTGACGAAAAAGTGACGTGCCACCTGAGTCTCCTGAACAGAAATCACCCAACCACCCGGGCCATCTTCATCGTGGTCGCATGCTATTCTGGAGGCACCTTTGCGGACGTTAGGGAGGGTGAGTGCTTCTTTGATTGCACGCATGCTCAGGGGGGGTATAGACGGATCACGGAGGAAAGCAACGCACTTCGTGCCGACGTGTATAATGGTCAAAATACGCATGCAGGGACCGGGTTTCCTGCAACCAACAGAGCGGCATCCCTTTCCTTCCATCGGGCCATTCAACATACATGGAATAGGCAGCAACAACACCAATTGGTGCAGATAGAAAGGAATGCTGGCTGGTTGACGCAAACAAACGGACGTGTGCTTGCGAGACAAGAAATTCAGGAAGACCAGGTTTGGGAGGACGGTTCTGAGAACAGGTTGCCTCGCTCACTAGCTGTCTTTTTTTTTGGTTGAGGAGAGGAAGAGGCGCATGGGGCGAGGAGACTGGCGGGAATGGCGATCGAATGAAGCTGGTCATGATGGACAGTATCGAACCATGTTTACGAAGACAGAGAAGGAGAGAGAGAGAGGGAGGGGGAGGGGGAGGGAGGGAGAGGGAAGTGTAACGATTTTGTCTTCTCCCTAAGCAGGTAAATTGGTGATGATGGATGATCTTCAAAGGAGACCGCTTGCGAACTACGTACTGACCTCCACAACGGCAGACCGGACCTGCAACATTCTCTGCTGTCTGTACAGGGTGGGTCTGTCTCCCCACACGTTTCTCTCTGTATTTGTTTTTTCTTCCTCTTCTGCGTCTCACAATCCGTTCCTCCCTCCCCCCTTTTTTTCTCCTTCGCCTTTTTTTCAAAGGTAGGGGAACCTCGCCTTTTGCCTTCAACGTGCGTCGTTTCAAGTGCCCTCTTGTTTTCTCTTTTCAACTGATTTCTTTCTTCCTGACAAAAAACCCTCTCGATCCATTCACCCATGCACCGCAGAAAACACCGAGGTCAAACCAGTGGGCGCTGCGGACCCTCGACCGGCTGACCTCAGGGTCTCATTTCATGGACGCCATCGCGGACCTCCAACTGGCAATCCGGCAAGTGATGCCAGACGCCCCCGCGGCCTCCCGCCCGGTGCACTTCCAAATGTCCAAAGGTGGGTCGGGTAGGGGCGGGTCCTGGAGGCTTTATTGACGGTTTTCCTTTGGTACCGTTCCTGAAGTCTGTTCACTGTGTGTGTGTGTGTGTGTGTGTGTGTGTGAGTCTGATTGCTTTCTCTCTCTCTTTTTTTTTTTCTGGATCTCTCGGGCACTCGTGTTCCGTGCGTTGTTGCACAGATCAAAGAGGAGTCTGTTACTTTCTACTTCTTCTGTCCCGCTTAGTATTCTCACTTTGCTTGCCTACCTGTCTTTCTCTGCAGGGCACGTGATGGATTTCGGGAACGATTTGTCGACAATCACTTGTGGCCTGGGTGAGTTGGTGCATTGGTCTCTGTGTCTTTTTGCTTTGTTCCTTTCTTTCTTTCTTTCTTTCTTTCTTTCTTTTCTTTCTTTCTTTCTTTCTTTCTTTCTTTCTCTCTCTGTAGAAGAAGTGTGAGGCCATGGAAAGGAAGAGAAGTCCAGGTCAAGGGAGAACTTGCTGTCAGATAATCGCGTTTTCAAGCAGGATGTCGCTTGTTTTTATATGATTATCTTGTTGGGGCAGTCATGGAAGATGGAGATTGGAGGAAAGGGGGTGTCCACTCTAGCTGTGTGAGAGTTTCCATGTGGGAAAGACGTCCAGTACGCCCAAAACGACAGTCTTCTCTCAAACTTTGCAACCTCCCTGGGATTTTGCTCCTTTATTCGAGCTCACTCTCAAGCCCCATTCTCAGCTGTATGACGTTTTTACTCCTGTGTCCCCGCAGGTTGGGACACGGACCTTGGCAACATCGACCTTGATGTGTCGTGTGTGATGTATGACATGAATGGCTCCTTCCTTGAGGTACGCCGGCATGTGCTTTTCTTCTTCGGAGACCTTTCTTTCAACTGGGTCTTGTTGGCCTGATGCATTAATCCTCACTTTCCGAAAGTTGCGTAAAGCTTTCCTCGAAGGCATGGAAAGGAGTGACTCTGTTCCATGCTTCCTTCGAGGGGGGGGCCGGGCGACGAGACATCCCAGGACATGTGTGACACAAAATCATCCTTGACAAAAAAGATTCCAACCTATGACAGAGTTCAGAAGCCCAAGGACTTTGGATGCAAAGCAAACTAGCGCATACATTCCATATTTTTCTCTCCCGGTCGTTCTATCTATCTATCTCTGCAGTCTGTGTTCTTTGGGAATCTCCAGAGCTGTGGAGCCCATTCGGAGCCTGGCGCAGTCGTTCATTCAGGAGACAACCTGACAGGGGAGGGGGAGGGGGATGATGAGCAGATCGTGGTGTTCCTCAACAAGGTTGGACCGACGGTGGCTCAAGTGTTCTTCTGTCTGAACATTTACACACAGGTGGGAAGGGAAGAAGCTTGGTGGTTTTCGCCGTCTTGGCGGTTTCCGCCGGCTTTCTCTCTACTGTCTCCCTCGTGTTTTTCCGTCCCCCTTGGCACGGGTGCCTTTTCCTCTCAAAGTGTCTCCTGCTGCCTCTTTTCCTCTTCAAGTAACTCTGAAGTATCCAGGCTCTGCGTGTCGAAATAAAGGCAATACAATTGATTGAAAGTCTTGTGATTCCCCACACCTGCAGGGCAGGACTTTCGGCAATGTGGCCAATCCCTACGTGAGGGTTGTGGACTCTAACCAGAGGGAACTTTGCGTGTACAGACCCAGAGAGGTCCCCAGTGTGAACGGACTCTTGGTCAGTTCTTTTCACGTGGTCTTTTTACTGAAAGACGCTTGTGCATTCCCATGCAGTCACTCGCTCTCTGCCCTTTCATCCTTCTCCCCTACTTTGTCCTCTCCTGCCTTTCCATACAGCTGCACTCCATCCATTGTTAAATCTTGTACACTTAACTTTTCAGGAATCAAGAGATCGAGGTAGCTTCCCGCAAGACTTTAGTCATCGCATCATCGCGTGATCGTCTATCGTCTATTCCACCATGCATGCAGGTGTGCCGCCTGGCGAGGGACCCCCGGACCCGTCGGTGGGGCTTCCACGCTCTCGGCGTTCCCTCCATGGGCTCCATGTACAAGGACTGCCTTCCCGAGATGAACAAGCTCTTCTTCACAAAGACAAACGCACTGCTCTCGAGAATGCCGACGCAGCCTCTAGATGGTCCCGCCCCCTCCCAAGCCCCCACTCCCACTGTTGTGATCATGCAAAATGGGGCAGGTCCCGGGTATCCCCCTCAGCAACATCAACAGCCTTATGCAAGCCAGCATACATTTCACTCGCAACACACTTACCACTCTCAGGGACAGGAGAAGAAAAAGTGTGTGATCATGTGACTGCGTGTGTTCCGTCTGCATTAGTGGCATCGTTTTTAATCGCGGGGTCTGGAAAGGGCTTATGTGTGTGTGTATGTGTGCATGGGTGGGGGGGGGGATGGGGGTTTGAGTGAACCGAAAATGAGTCATTCACTCCCTCACTCACTCACTGAGTACGTGTCGAAATCATCGACTCAGTTCATAATGGGATTGTACATACCGAGGGCGGGTGAGGGAGGGACTGTGCATGCTTGCTTGTGTGAGGTTCGCATGCATAGTGCTTGGGAAGAAATTCTTGCATGGTGTGGTAGTTGTTTTTTACATGGAGACCAAAAGATGGTCAGATTCATGCAATAATGCGTGTGTTTCTCTAGGTGTTTCTGCTTGCATTAAAAGTGTTGATGAGCGCACCTGCTCTGCATGCCACCCGATGTATTCTCTCTCTGCAACAAAGACGGACGCCTGGCGTTGTATTCTTTCAAAAATGCTTCCGTCCTTTCTTTATTGCTTGTAATGATTTCGTGTGAGAAACTGTACTTGCATGTGGAATAGACTTGAATTTGGCATTTAGTCGTAAAAACTTCCTCCTCATCTGGGAGTTCTTTCTCATGCTTATCTGTACTGTACAAATTACTCGACTATACACTGGTGTGGGAAAACGCTTTAAAGGGCAGGACGCCTAAGAGATTTGAAGAGAGGGAACCAATTTCTTATGATGGACCCATTGGTAATTGTTATGATGCGCAGTATTAAAATTAGGTTAAATACTAAATTTAATATTAATTTGATAGTGATACACTGGAACTATAGTGTGTCACAATGAGAATTTCTAAAACCTTTTGTGTCACAATGATTTATGAAACAATAATTGTGATTTTAAGAACTGTTGACTGATTCAATTAAATCACACTTATGTATGATAAAATTAGTTGTAGATCGCGGCTTGACACGCGTCGAGGGGCTGCGTCATAGCCGCTGCACGGACTGCACGGGGTGGAAACGAGGGAAGGAGAGGGACATCCGAGTCTGATCAGTGCAGTGACAATATCTTTAAAAGAATGATGTCTAGTAGAGGGGGTAGCAGCGCATCGGCCCCTTCTAGAGGACGCTTGGGCCGCAGTAGGGGGCTCTCAGGAGCATTGGGTGCACAATGGTACGCAGCAAAAAAGAAAGCACGAAAGTGATGCAGAGGAAGGAGACGATTCTGATTGAATGAATGAATGAATGAATGAATGAATAAATGAATGAATGAATTATGAATGACCAAAGCAATGAATGAGTGAGGGAGTGAGTGAGTGAATAAGTGAGTGAGTGAGGTGAGTGAGGTGAGTGGGGTGGGTGGGTGAGTGAGTAAGTGAGTGAGTAAGTGGGTGAGGTGAGTGAAGGAAGTAAGTGAGTGAGTGAGTGAGTGAGTGAGTGAATGAATGAATGAATGAGGTCAGTCTAACCTTCAACGACTCTGAAGATTTCAAGCTAGTGGCTATTAGTCACTTTGAAAGTCTAGGATCACTTCAAAGTTTGTCTAACAATTTCATCATACCTAACTTACTCAAACTATATTTCATCCCCCCCAGCAGCAATAAACTGCAAGCAAATCCCCCTCTGAGGGACGGGGGAAGGTAATCAGAAGAAGCAGACGGATACCACTCCCCCCCCCCGTCTATGCGAGTCCCTCTACAGTGCCCCGTCTCTCGCCGCTGGTCCTCCGTCGCCCGTCTCCGTCCGCCAGTCCCCCCTCCCTCACAAGAACGTCCCGCGCACCTTGAGACCAACGCGTTGCAACCCTCGTTTTTGTAGATGAGTAAAAAGATTGGACACCGTGCCCCCCATACAAGAAAGCAGGAAGAAGCGAAGGGGGCGCAGTCTAGGTGCGTCGATCACCCTATGAACAGACGTTTCTCCTCTTCTCCTTCTCACTATGAGTATGCGAATCTTCTCGGCAAGACAGCTCTACTCTTTGACCCCCTTGATATGCCAATCCCTTCAACCCCTCCTCTTTTCTCCCTTTTGAATCATTCTCTTTCTTCACAATCTCTTGACACCAGCTTTTCCGCCTTGACTTCTCCGAAAACCCCTCCGCTCACTTCTTCCTCCCTCACTTTCTCTGATAACCTAACCACTCACACGTCTGCTCCCTATGCTAGGCTTGCGGCCCCTTTGCTCCCTTTGCCTGCAGGCGCGTCTCTGCCCGCTGGGGTGGTGTGTAGAAACAGATGGTCTATGCTGGGAGAGGAAGAAGAAGCAGATAAGAGCACCAACGTGAGTAGCCAGTCTACTCAGTCTTCTTCTCACATTTTTCTCCATCTATTGTCTCTCCCCCCACTTAGCTCCTGCCCTCCCACATGAAGCTCTCATCCGGTTTGGGATGGATTGTCTTCTCTCCTTTCCCCTCCTCTTCCTCATTCTCCAGTCAAGGAATGCATTCCGCTCTTCTCTGTGATTCCTCCCCCTGGCTTCATCCCGATGAGTGGTTGGGACGGTCTGGGGTTCAAAGGTGAGATGACAAGAAAAAAGACAACAAGGAGGAACAGATAAGTAAAAAACAGAAAAAAAGAAGCAAGAAGAGAATTGAGAAGGGTAAAGGGATAGGTGATTTCTGATAGTGCACTGAATATAGAATGTTTGGCTTCCCCCTCCCCTTCTTCCTCCCCTTTTCTCTCTCAATCTGGCCCGGGTCCTTTCCCTACCGTCTCTTGTTCGTCTTCAGATTGAATTTCGTATTCTTTTCCTTCCCCCACCACACCCTCTCCAGCTCACTCTCTCCCGCTTCTTCCCCCCCCCCCTATAAACCGTACGTGTTTGCTGAATGATACATCCTTTCCATGTGTTCCTCCATGCCTCTCTCTCCCTGTTGCCTCTCAGTTCGCTTTTGGTCGGTCCTCATCTATTATTCCCCCCCCTTCTTTTGTATTCATGAATTCTTATCTTAGTTCCGTTCAACCCCCCGCCCCAACCCTCTGCTTGCTTCCGTTGCTTTCCCCTTCCCCATCTCATTTTCTTCCCCCCCTACCACCTCCCCCTCTGCCTCCTTCCCCGGAGGCTCCTCGTCCCCCTCCTGAACCTCTTGCTCCTCCTCCTCGGATTTATGGTATATATATTTGTTCTTGTATTGATGGTGTGGACTCCTTCCTTCCTCTGCCTGTTGACTGGGAAGGAGGATGCGCAAACCGGGGAAAGAAGAAAAACAGGTAGGCTTCTTTTCGCACTCCTCTCCTACTTTCACACCTCCTCCCTCTATCCTCACCCCCACCTTCTTCAACTCGCTCTTCTTCCTACTCCGCCCCCGGTTCTGGTATGGGAAAAGAAGGGGAAGCTAAGGAACGGGAAAGGAGGGGTGGTGAGAGGCCAGGCGGCCGGGAGCACTCGAGTTCTCCTTTGCACGCTTTTCCTCTCCTTTCTTCTTCTTCCCTTTTCTGTTCAGTCTTCCCTTTGACTCTCCTGGACGAGCCACCGCCTCTCAACTTTGCTGTTCCTGCTCCTTCTCCACCTGTCTCACTTCCATTTCCCCTCACTCCACCTCCAGTGGCATCCCCTCCTTTTTGCTCCTCTCTGTCCTCTCTGCTTGTTATTCAAGCGGCCTGCGGACCAAGTTACGGTGTTCCTCATGGTGCTTCTTTCTTTTCCTCAGCTTCTTCTCTCCCTCTCCCTCCGCCCATCCGTTCTCGTTCTGCTTTTTCCTTTCTACCCCCCCCACAAAGAGAATGTGCAAAAAGGGAGCAGCAGTCGAACAGACAGGCCTCAGGTAGCAAATTGGGGGACGGAAAGAAAAGTAAAGGGAGAGAGAGATATGATACAAAGGAAAGAAATGAAAAGGGAGAGAAAAACAAGGAAAAGCCCAACAAGCAGGGCTGCAACAGACGGGAGGGGAATGAAGGGAGATGTTGTAACTGCAAGGCCTCTGCAGGCGGATGTCGTCTGTCATCTAGATGCTCATGTGCTAGAGGGTTGGAATCTCTCCCAACAAGACCCTGCGTCAATTGCGACTGTCTCGAAAAGGGGTGCTGCAATAACCCCTTAAATGGAAAGAATCTTAAATCTGCCCCTCGACGAGAGCTGCGTGAAGACAGACAACAAGAATTTAAAGAGAACGCCGTAGGAGGAGACATGAGCATGATTTTCTGTCCTTGCCTTCCCCCTCTTCCTCTTCTTCTGTCTCTGATTCTTCCTTCTCTTTTTCTAGATCTTCTAATAACAGGGACGTGGAGGACCGAGCCCTCATTCATGGAGGCTCATGCTCTTCTGCAAGAATTCGTGCAGTGAGGGGCGGAAAGGGAAAGAGAAGAGAATATG
Organism: Chromera velia; assembly: GCA_018398765.1. Classification (NCBI taxonomy): domain Eukaryota; family Chromeraceae; genus Chromera; species Chromera velia. The sequence continues at coordinate 85,807 of JAHBMJ010003194.1, forward strand.
ATTTTTGGAGGAGGGGCGCTTCCGACTTCACATGAATAAGCGTAGATCAACTAAAGAAAGACAAAAAGCATTTGGTGTGACACTGTGCCTTCTGAGCCAGTTATAGGGAAGTATGCAGACTCAGAAAGTGTGAAGACTGACAAAAGCGTCATGCAGGTTCTCCTTCTGACCTTCCTTCCCCTCCGGTTGCAGTATCGTCGTCCCCCTCCTCCTCCTCCTTTTATCTTTCTTCCTCATCCTCTTTTTCTTCTTCTGCTTCTGTTTCTTTTTCTTCTTCCTCTTCTGTTTCGGCTTCTACATGTGCTTCTGCCTCTGTCCCACCAGTGCGCCCCTCCACAACCTCTTCAATCCCTCAATAGGTCTTTCAGCCGTCCCTCCCCTCCCTTTTCTTTCCTTCTGCATCCTCACCCTCCCACAATGCTTTCTCTCCTTCTTACGATGTGAAGTCTAGTTTCATGGCTTCAAAAAGAAGGAAACTCATAATAAAAGCGGTAAATGTGGGGAAGCTGGGGTCATGCATATGAAGTAAGGCTCTCGAGCGGTGGCTAGCCGCTTGCTAGGCAGACATTGTGGTGTTAACTGAAATGAAGTGCCCCTCCATGCCCGTAAGAACATCCACTCACACAGGGCATAATTTTGATCACTTTGAGTGGTTGAGAAGGAAAATCAAAACGGAAGGGTCAAGAAGGAAAGCCGCAACCATCGGGGAAGCAAGGATAGGGGGTATATGCATCCTAGTCAGGAATTTTTTAGTTTATGAACTGCAGCCAAGGTAGGAGCTGGTGGGTCAAAATCTGGTCCGTCTGTCAGTGAGTATGCCTTCTCTCTCAGAAGGAAGGGAGTTAGCTACAAGAGTCCTCGATGTTTTCGATGTGTTTTTTTACCTAAAGGGTCTGACCTAAGACAAAAAGACAGGGAGCTAAGAGACAGAGAGAGAGAGGGCGTGATCGATGCACTGTGTCAGGTACCTCTCTAGGATTTGCGTATCCTGGTTGGGGATATGAACAGCAAACTGGGGACTCAGGTGCCGGAAGGGCTGACTTGGGAAAGAATGTTATGTCCCACTGATGAAAGAAGAGAAGAGAACGAAGTTGATGCTTATAAGCCCTCTCGATTGTCAGCCTGCAGCCATGGTAGTCAACCTAACGAGCAAAGGAATTGGCTGATCCGTCTTTGTGAACGCTCTAACTTAATTTTTCTCTACGGCCTGTCCTTGAAATGTGAGAGGCTGGGTGTTAATGTCTCCTTTCCGGGCCCGTGCACCTTTTTTAAAGCAGGAGAAGAAACAACAGCGATTGATCACTTTTTTGTAGATCCTTTTCTTTTGATAGCCTGGTCCTCTGCCACTTCAAACCTGGAAGCTGACTTTGCTCCACAACATGTTGTTCTTTCTTTTTCTTTTTTTCTTGATTCATCTCCTCTCCCTATGTCTTCTGATCCTCCACATGCCCCCACGGGTGAAAAGAATTTCTCTTTTCTACCCTCTCTCCTCACTGTAAATAGAACTTCCCCGGTGACTGATGACGAAATGATTCCTCTTGCCAGAGCGGTCCTACCGTTCTCTGAGACGGTTTTTCCCAGCCTGTTCGATAGAGGGGTAAATGAACTGCGTGAAGAAGGTCAAGTTGTTCCCCCTATCCCACCCACCCCTGACCTACCACCCTCTCCCCTACAACCAGCTCCCCTTCAGAATGCTCCCCCCCCCAACTCTCTCAGCAAGGCTTCTTATCTTGAGCAATTGGAACAGTTGGGCCTTTCTTGGGAAGAAAGGCTAGCAGACAGCAAAGTGGGTGCAGTGGTAGACGGGAGAAAGGCATCCAAGAAGAGAAAACAGTCTGGGAGAAAGCAAAGCACCCGTCAGGCTTGGTGGGACCCACAATGCCGCCTGATATATTTGAAGGTGAAGGAGGCAGAGGAAAAGGCAAGACATGTCCCAAACCCTTCCCACCCTCTGTGAAAAGAATGTGTCAAACTGAGAAGGGAAAGAGCTCGACTGTTTGTAGCAAAAAGGAGTAAGCTTGAGCAACAGACAGCAGAGAGACTAGCTAGAGAAGCAGCAGTTGACCCCTCGAAAGTTTGGCAATGGAACAGGAAAATCAAAACACAGAGGGGAGGGGATAATAAACCCACTGCATCTTCCTTCATTCAGTTCTGGGCAGGGGTCTTCGACGGTCCTGGTCTTCTGCCTGCACCTGTTGGTCTGGCCTTCCCCCTTTCTTCTCAGCCGCCTTCTCTATATACATGATTGAGGAAACACTGAAAGGAATTGACCTAAAGAAGGCGTTGGGTTTGGATAGGGTTGGCCTTTGTCACCTCTCGTTATGTTTTGGTTTTTCTCCTCTCTCTTGCTTGCTGCTCTTTGTCTTTTTCAATTTGTTTCACCTTTTTTCTTTTTGGCCTGAACGGTGGAATGTATTGTGCATTGCTCCCGTCCCCAAGGGCCCGCCGAGTCTCAACTGTAACGAATGGCACCCGATCCACATTGTGGGGCTTCTGAGTAAGATTTTTGCTTCATTGATGGACTTAAAGATCAAGAAAGAAGTGAAAATTGACGAAAGGCAGCTCGGCTTCAGACAAAGGGTAGGGACAAGGGAGGCCTTCACTGGTCTGTCTTCATTAATTCTCAGCTCCAACTTGAAAAAGAAGAAGAGCCCTCTGATTGCCACATTTGTTGATTTCAGCAAGGTGTTTGATACAGTTCCTCAGGTTAAAATGTTAGAAAGGCTCAGGGAGGAAGGAGTAAGCCAAGCCGATGTTTAGATAATTCATTCAACGTATAGTCAGGTGAAGGCTCGGGTGGATGGGGCAACAGAATGCTTTCTAGAAGGCAGAGGAGTAAAATAAGGCGATCCTCTCTCTCCTCTCCTCTTTCTTCTTTTCATCAACAATCTGTATAAGTTCGTTAGCTCCGATAATGAAAACAGAAATCAAAGCTCGGCTGGAGGTACTGATAGAGAGAGTCTGACTCCTGTCAGACTGTCTGATATTTTAATCGAAAGCATCGGATACGCTGATGACCTTGTTCTGTTTGCTGACAGTGCTTCAGACTTGCAGAAACGCCTGTCTTGCCTCGAGGACTATTGTAAGAAGCACGGCCTGAAGGTGAATTTAAAAAAAACAAAAGTTATGCGTCTCTCCTCCCCCCACCCCGACCTAGTGCCCTGGACCCCTTTTCTTTATGAAGGCAGACCAGTGAAAGCGGTGAGTAAATATAAGTATTTGGGCAACTAGGTTTTTGAGGGTGGGGACCTTAACAAGACAGTCGAAGCCCGCATTGAGGCGGCAGAGAAGGCATTGGGGGCTGTGTTTGGTACTCTCTCTTCTTTAGGCTTTGTTTCTCCCTTTTCTAAAATTACTTTGTTCAAGGCCCTCTGGCTGCCAGTCACGCTATATAGATTAGAAACGATCCTGCTGAGAAAGACAGATGTTGTTTGCCTCGATGCATTACAGTTATGTTTTGTTCGATATTGTTTTGATCTCTCTTATCACTCCTTTGTTTCGCCTTCCCTTCTCTCTTTCTCTCTCGAGCCATTCAGTTCTCTACTTGGTAAATTGAGTGGGGGATTCATCTAATGCATCAAATCGATCGACCGTACTCTACCCCGGGCAGTGTGGAATGTCATTGAGTGCTTGGCTGGCTCGTGTGAACCCTTCGTTAAGACAGTAAAATGGCTGGCCGTTCCATTAGATTGCTCTCTTTTGTGGCCTCCATTGCCAAGCATGGTAGGGGACAAGTTTAAAAAGAAGGGCAAGGGCAGAAGGAAAAGGGCGCCAAAAAAGATCGTAGAGGATGCCTGGCTATCCGACTGGTTGAAAGAAGAAACTAGAAACGTTAGAGACAGAGACGGAATTTTCCCCCGCCTTACGAATCTTTCTCCTTTCCAATCAGAGAATCCAACCAGACAGCGTTTGGCCATGCACCTTTTGAGTGAAAGGAAATGGCGTCCGAGAAGTGAAATGATAGAGTGCAGTGTTGAACTTCTACTAAAGAGTCTGTTGCAGTCCTCCGCAGGCTTCCGTATGCTTTTCAGGGCTCTCACAGGGAGGGATATAGATAGAACCCAACCGGAATGGCTGTGCGATAAATGTTTGTCCCCCTTGCATGTGATCAAAGATGAGGTTTATGTCCTGATGGAATGTAAGGACATAGAAAAGGAACGGAACAGGCTGAAAGAACTGTACGAAATTGCGAAGCGAAAGTGCCCATTGACATAAAAATACAGATCACACAACACGTTGCAGGTGCAACCAGGAGGGGCACTTCTGATAATAAGAAGAAAATGAAGGATATGGTGTTGCTGTTGTGCACAATCCTGCTTAAAAGCGGTTCCAAAGCTATAGCCGACTGTCTCAAAAAGGTCCATTCTGTCGATAAGGCAAGTTGAGGCCAATCAATCCGATTGGTATGCAGGCTTCCTCATCCCCCCCCCCCATGAATGTATGCTTTGTGTTATCCTCAAAACCTTGCTAGTGGTTTAGGATTTGGTGTCGCTAAATCTAGGATTTAACCCTCAATCATTATTATCATCATAAGGTATTGTTATTGATCGGTCTATAGGCTATCATGCAATGCATGAGTCTAGAACAATGCTATATTACCCTTTTGCTAGACCTGCATCACTCATCGGGGTGGGGCTGCTGTCTGCTAGCTGAAACCCGGTGCCTGAATCATGATGCTTAATCGATTTAAGTGCCGTCCCTCACTATAGAAGGCTGCGACAGTCAAACCAATCTAAGGTACTGAGAGCAGACAGAGCAAACCAGTGAAGAGGGAGAACAAGGATTGGAATAGATGTACGAAGAAGGCGTTTGAAGGGTCAAAGGGATGAACAATTTGGAAAAAGACCGTTTAGTCATTGTGCTCGCGCCTTTTATCTATAAGAGAAGAGGAAAAGGAAATGAAAAGGAAAGAAAAAAAAAACAGAGAAATAAGAAACAGAACAAACTCCCATTGCTAAGCTTCATACTCAGTCTGCTCTTACAGCCATATTGCAATAAACTTGCCCTTTTGAAGACCAGGTCGGTCACCGTCTCCTTCTCTTGCTGGATGGTTTTCAAGTGTAACAAAAACCTGCACAGCGCGTGTGACTGATGGGAAAGACATGTCAAAGGAGAGGTTCTCTCTGCTGGATACTTGTTCTTCCCCCTCTTCGAACTGTTCAAGAAAGCTAATCTCGTCTTGAATCTGATCCCATGCCCTCTGACGCCAAGACTTCTTTGCTGACTTGGAAACGACGGCGGGAGTCATCATCTGTGCAGTGAAGCGCAGACGAGGACTCACATGGTCAGAGGGAGGAAGCAGAAAGAAGAGCTGCTGCAAAGAACATTGCACATTGCATTCTTCCTGCTCTGATTCAGAAAGGTGAGATTCTCTGCAGACACGAAGCCGCACCTTACAAGAAGGGAACGCGTCTCCATACCCGCGAACAGAAAAGAGCGAACGCCCATCCTGGGTGGCAATCACATCGTTGGCATGCTTCTCCATCATGTCATAATGAAAAACTGCTTTCAGGCCCCTTTGCCTAACAAAATCTGTGCCATCATAGCAAGACAGATCCTCTTATACACAAAGGTCAAACAGCTTACGAACAGTCTAAGCTGAGAGCCCAAACGGGTTTTCGCTGAAGTCTCCTTCAAAAAAAAGATGAATGAAGTGCACTGGGGCTTGGGGAACCTCAGGAGGAGTAGGTAGGGAGAGGGGTTTTAAGGAACCAACGTCCATGATAGTGGAGTAGACGAGTCCAAGGATTTGGTTGACAGAGTCGCCTTTCAAATTCAAGGAGGAGGATATGGATGCACTGTTGTTGGTAGAGGGCGTGTTGGCATCGTTGTGTGGGGAAGGTGAGACGGAGGAGCTTTATGGGGGGGGCGTGTTGGCATCGCTTTGTGGGGAGGGCGAGACGGAAGCGCTTTGTGAGGGAAGCGTGTTGGCATCGCTTTATGGGGAAGGCGAGACGGAAGCGCTTTGTGGGGGGGGCGTGTTGGCATCGCTTTGTGGGGAGGGCGAGACGGAAGCGCTTTGTGAGGGAAGCGTGTTGGCATCGCTTTATGGGGAAGGCGAGACGGAAGCGCTTTGTGGGGGGGGCGTGTTGGCATCGCTTTGTGGGGAGGGCGAGACGGAAGCGCTTTGTGAGGGAAGCGTGTTGGCATCGCTTTATGGGGAAGGCGAGACGGAAGCGCTTTGTGGGGGGGGCGTGTTGGCATCGCTTTGTGGGGAGGGCGAGACGGAAGCGCTTTGTGGGGGGGGCGTGTTGGCATCGCTGTGTGGGGAGGGCGAGACGGAAGTGCTTTGTGGGGGGTGCGTGTTGGCATCGCTTTGTGGGGA
>JAHBMJ010003195.1:0-12325 GCA_018398765.1 Chromera velia
CCCCCCCCCCCCCCCCCCGGGACTATGCCTCCCCCCCTCTGCTGCCGTCTTCCGATGGCAAACAAAACATGCAAACTGTTTGACATTCCCGCCATGCACTCATTCATCCAGTCATCCAGTCTTTCAGTGCAATAGCAAGAACGAAGGAAGACGGCATGCGTGCCCGACTGCTACCGGGTCAAGCAAGCAAGAAAGAAAAAGAGGAAGTTAGACGTAATGAAACAAACAAAAGAGATCGATGCAAAGGAAAGGAGACGGGGGGAGAGAAGGCGGAGCCAACAACTCGGACAGACAGACAGACAGACAGACAGACAGACAGACACGAAGGAAGAAAGGAAGAGCAGAAAAAGTGCAGGCACATAAACGGGATGACGTAAGTAAAGACGAAAGGAAGAAGAAAGAAAGAAAGAAAGAAAGAAATGATGGAAGGAAAAGGCCAGAAAAGAGGCAGAAGGAGAAAGGAGAAACGAGAAGAAACAAAAGAAAGACAGAAAGAAGAGAGCACATGGACATACACGAGAGCAAAACCGCCATAAACAGAGAGGGGAGAAGAAAAGAAATGGGAGAAGAAATGGAGGGGAAGTCAATGCGTGGGTGAGGTGGGAGCGTATACGGATTTTGTGATTTTCGATGGATCGAAAAATCTTTTGTTGTCCCTCACACTTGGTCAGAAAGATGACAGGCGAATGACAGTGAGAGGAAGTGGAGAGTGAGTAGGACACTGAAAAATCAGGATCACTCGCTTTTCAGTTTCGCTTTGTTTCTTTCTTTCTTTGTTTTTGAGCATCGCTTCATCCACCTTAATCAAATCACAGTGGTGCCAGACAAGAAAGACAAATGTGCCAAACGGCTTCAACGGTCAAAATGGAATAAAGACGAATTTTTTTCTGGCGATTTTCCTTTCACCACCCACGCTCTATTTTCGTTCTTCTCTCTGTTCAATTCTTCTCCAAATTTACAAAGCCCTTCTTTCTTCCGAGTGGCGGCGCATGAATAAGCGAGCGACGGTGGGGGGGCCCTCCATGAATGAGAGAGGACGGACGGACACTGCGTTGTTGAGTCGAGCGAGGACCGGAGGCGTCGATTTGCCCCCACTAGGGCCAGCCTTCCGTGTGCAGGCTTGCTTGCTTGCACGTTTGCCTGCCTGCCAGGCAGTGCTCTCTCTCGCAGTGCACCTCCCCGACTGACCGTGGTCTCACTCACTCACTGCACAAATGAAGCAAGTGAATGAAGCAGCTGCTCGCCTTTTCCTTTCTCTGTCCTTCTCTGCATACACAGTCGTCGGTCTGCGAAGAGGTGGTGTGAGTAGACGAAATAAGTGTGACAACGATAGGTGTTTCATTCAGATTGTGGTCGCTGTGTGAGTTGATTCAACAGAGCACACGGTACACCGATAGAAGGAAGAGAAGACAGTTGCTCTCACACACCATACAAACACCAGAAAGAGACAATGGGGGAGCAGCAAGAAGCACAAGAAAGAAACAGACAGCATCTAATTCATCATCACTGTTCGGCTCAACAGAAGAGAGGATGGAAGGGAGTGAGAGGAAGGGGATCGATCGATCCATTCACGCATGCATTATCGAGGCTGGGTCAAGGCATGCAGGCGAACTGTCCCCCCCTCTCCCACCCCTTCATTCTCGCTTGCTCGCCGGCCAGCCACCTGTCTTGTGTTGCCGCTTTCCTGTTCGCTTGTTCAAGGACAGACAGAAACAGTGAAATAGACAAATCAGTGTGAGTGAGACGAAAGAAGAAAAGAAGAATGAGAGGGACACTTGACATTGAGAATGAATGATATGAATCAATGTAGCTAATGACGGAAGACGGAAGGGAGACAGAGATACAGACCGATGGTACATATGCACACACAGGCACATGTACGTAGAAAAACAATCTAAAGTTTGCCTATAGAGTTTGCGGCGGGTTTCCCTTTCCTTCATTCATTCATTCATTCATTCATTCAAAGCACATGACTGACTCGACACATCCACACGGTCATACACGCTCTTCTCCCTCTTCTGTCTCTGTCTCCTCTTCACCTTTCTTCCTCCCGTCCTCCCTTTTTGATCACTTTCCTTCCTCCGTAGGCACTTTTCATTTCCTTCGCAATCTCTGTCTCGCGCACTCCAGTCGATGCGACTCTTATCGGACCCTCTGCATTTGATTTCTTCTCTTCTTTCAGCCAACGAATCCCCCCCCTTCTGCCTGCGTTGTGTGATGCTGCTCACTTCCGAAAGGAAGGTAGACAGCTTTCAGTCAGTCAGTCTGACTGCCTGCCTAGGCCCATCCAGCCATCGAGGGGAGAGAAGAACAGAGAGAAACCATCCATGCAGAGGGGGGGGGAGGCATGGTGGCGCACTGCAGCAAGTGGATGGAGCATCGTCCCTCCCTCCCTCCAACTTTCTGGTCAGTCAGAGGGGTTCTTTCTTTCGCTTAATTGTTGTGGTCGGTCTTCTCTTCTTCGGGTGCACACACAGACATAGGAAGTCAGGCAGGAAGAAAGCGGGGAAGCAAAAGCAGACAAACCACCGAGGGACGATGACGGCAAACCACCCACCTTTGTTGGTTGCCGGTCCTTGCGGATTCCTTTTCTGCATTCATGCCTGCCTGCCGTCCTTCCTTCCTTCCTTCCTTGCGGCTGCACCCAATGCATCGTCCCTTGCAGAAGGGGAATGTTGAGAAAGACAGAAAGAAGCAAGAGGAAGAATTGGTGGACGGACCCGTCAAGCAAGCAAGACAAAGAAGGAAAGAAACATCAAGAGAGACCGAAAGAAACAAAATGAGCAGCCTCGGCCCCTCTGTGTATCGTTTCTTCCCTCCTGAGTTCTCTTTCTTTCTCTTTCCTCTTGGCTCTGACTCTACTCTCAGACGTCTGCACACCTGCTCTCCCCCTCTCTCCCTTCTCACTGGCCGACTTCATTTTCCCCCTCTTTGTTCCTTCCTCTCTTCCATCCTGTTTCTGTATCCTCCTAAACATGGACGCGCACAAGAAAGATGCATCCGCAAATCCGGGAAAGAGAATTCAGGAATCAGAAAGAAAGAAAACCAAAAAAAGAAGGAAAGGCGCCTCCACTCTCTCCTTGTCGTGCCTTCCGCCCCCCCGTCGCTCTTTCTTTCTCTACTTTCTTGCGTAGTTTTTCGAGCGTACTTTCTTTCAGCGACACACCCGTCAAATTTGTCGTTTCCTTCACTAAGCCCTTAGCCCTTCTCCTCTAATCTAATCGGGGGCTTCTTGTTCAGTGCTCTTCCCCTCCCTCCTGCTAGGATCGATCGTTCTACCTACAATTTCAAACAAACAAACAAACAAAAAGAAGACAAAGAGAACAACAGCATAACGAAATCATCGCCCCCTCTCCAAATTCTCTCCTTCCTTCACACGATGCAAGAAGGCAGGCCATCCGTCAGACGGACTGAATGAATGTCGTCATTCATTTCTCCTTTCCTTTCCCTCCCCTTGCTCGCTCGCATTCGTGAATGTGTACAGGAAGGGAAGAACAGCAGCAGCAGCAGCAGTAGGAAAAAGACCACTGACACACACACACACACAAAGATCGAGGAAAGAAAAAGAAGAGACGGCGGAGAGATGGGGCGGGTTGAAGTGAAACAGAAGAGAGGCGCCAATTGCTGTCTTTCGGCCATTCGTTCATAAACAAAGGCAGAAAGAAGGAAGGAAGATTTGATTCATTGCAGAAGCACAGACACACACGGACACCGACAGGAGAAGAGAAGGGATGTGACGGGAGAAGAGCAGGCAGCCAAGACAAAACCAGGAATGGATGATCGAGGGAAAAGAAGGACGAGAAATTCACATACACTGATTGATTTGAATGTAATGCTCTTCTCCTTTGGAGTGACATATTAGTACTTCATTACATCGATCCATCCTCTCTTTCTTCCCTCCCTCTTTGTTCAGTTCCTCCTTAAGTTGAGAGACAGACCCAAACAGTCAGGGCCGTTTTCTTGACAATCGAAACAAAAGAGACAGACGTTCTCCCTCCGTCTCCCTTCCTGTCTTCTCTCTCCATCCCTCTCCTTTCTTCATGAAACAACGAAGCTGAGTGAGTCCCTATCACTGTCAGCTTTGTCAGGAGAGATGAAAGAGGAAGACGAAGCGGAAGACTTGCAAACAAACAAACATGGGGGGGGAGAGAGAAGAATTTATCGAAACGGACGCACGCATGCACATGATGTCGTGATAAAGAGACAGACAGTCGGGGGGAGGGGGAGAGAGAATGAAGGAAAGAAAGAGATAAAGAAGGGAGGAGCCAGGATTTCATTTCATCTTGCATCGCCATCAATCCATCCATCCATCATCATGGGTGATTGATCTTTCCATCATTCAAGCAATCCATCAATTCACTGATACAATTGTTCAATCAAAGTGCTCTTGCTTTCCTTCCTTGTCCTGTCTTGTCTTGCCTCTTCCATCTTTTCGTCGTGGGCAATTCGAACGTTCCTCTGGCAAGGGAGGGAAGGAGAGGCAACAGGGAGGAACGCTCTGACCGAGCTGAACCGGCACTTTCCTATCCTTCGTTTCTTCCTTCGTTTGCATAGGATCGGGCGAGCTTGGCATAACAGAGACAGAAAGAAAGGGAAGAAAGAACGGGAAGTAAGTAGGACACAAAAGAGAGACAAAGACAATGAGAAGACAGAAAGAAAGAATGCCAACACTCGACCCCGCCAGCCCTCGATTCGAAGAACGCTGCCTGTCCTGTCTACCTCTTGCCACCTGTCCCCTGCCGCTTTTCACCAAACACCCCACGGGCATTCCATTCGTCCCTTCTCTATGTTTGTGTGTATGTCTCTCACTTCTCTTTCCTTCAACACCAGGTAGTCACTCATCCATCAACTTTCCTCTACACCCACCGACATGACCGTGATGGCCAAATGCATGGATCAATCAATCAATCAATTATTCATAAAGATCATTCAATTATTCAGAAAGGATCACCTTCGTTCATAAACTCCGCCCCGGTCTTCTTCCTTCTCTCTCTTCCCGCCAACAAGAGTCCCTCCTTAACAAACGAAGAGAGCATTGCTCTTTCTGACAGTCAGTTTCCCTTCATTTCATTCGATTTCTTTCATTCATTCCTTTCCTTCATTCCCCCCCCCCAAAGGGCAGGAGCCCCTCATTCAACGGAAGACACCCTCATGGATCTCTCTCTGTTTTGTACGACAAGAAACGTCAGTGTCGGTTTGGAAGAAGCGCCGAGCATTCATTCATTTACTCACACTTTTCCCCCTTACCCATCCATCCCCAGTAAATAGTTGTCATCCCGGTTGATCCATTCATTTATCCGACCTCTCCTCTACTCATTTCACCAACGGCCGCGTGGTGTTTGGGGTGGATGCCGTCTTTCTTTTTCTCCTCCTCCTCCTCCCTTTTCCAAACCACTTAATTCCTTCTGACCAAACATCCAACACAGCATCCCCCCCCCTTCCCTAAACAATCTGTCAAGGCATCCTCCTTTCACTCCCTCCTTCACTCACACTCCTTACACACACACTGACTCACTCACTCACTCACTCATCTGGCGCTTCCTTCCTTCTTTCAACACATTTCTTCATTCCTTTCTTCCACCTCTCCTCGTCTCGTTCGTTCTCTTGAATTGCCTGCCTTTCTCACTCCTCCCAATTCTCCCTTTCCACTTAATTCCTCCCGCACTACCACAAAGTCACCCGAAGGCCTCACCGGAGGACGGCGAAGGAGCAGGGGGCGGTGTCGGGGGAGCAGGAGGAGCCCCCTCGGACCCTCCTGAGGAGGACGAGGAGGAGGATTCAGGAGACGGCGCTCCCTTCGGCGCTCCCGTGTGCACACAGAGGTCCAGGCCTGCGTTGTGCCTTGCCACGTTCGGGAAGACATCGGCGAGGAGGAAATGTTCCTGCAGACAGAGAAGATTTGTGTGTGTGTGTGTGTGTGTGTGTGTGTGCGTGTTATGTGTGTGTGTGTGTTGATTTACCTACCCGCCGTCCGGTACACATCGATACATACTGAGAAGCGAAGACAGAATATGCACCTGTTTTCCTCACCGTCGAAATGAAAGAAGCGTCCCACTGTCAGACGAAGGTCCCGAAAAGTGAACTTTCGATAGCTGTCAAGCAAGGCAGATCCCAGAATCACTCGCGAAGGCGAGAAGCAGAGGGAGACAATATACAGCTAGCTAAGAACCGGAAGGAGAAAGAACGCGCGCATGAGCGGAGCCCGACAGACAAGTAGACAGCACCCGAAGACGAAAAAAAAAAAAACGGAAGCTCCTGCACAGACAGGGGGGGGCAGACCTTCAGCAGATCCCTGAGCGAAGGCATCTCAACAAACTTCAGCGACTTCGCCACCAGCCGGGAGTTGCCCCAGGCCTCCTCCTGCCTGCACTCACATTACCAATTATATTCATCACTCTCTGGATGATAAATACACAAACAGGTCTTTTTACACACACGCCACAAGCTTCAGTGACTCGCACAAGTGAATTCTTCTGTGCGTTATGAATGTGGGTGCTTGTTTGTCCCTCTCTCTCGCTCTCTCTCTCTCTCTCTCTCTCTCTCCTCTCTCTCCTTCGTGCAACAAGGCACACAGGGAGAAGCACAGACAAAACGTATCCGTATGCATTGATGTGATACGTGTCTATCCTTTTACGCCGGTTTGTATGACAAACATGTCGGAAAACTTCTTCAGGCAAATAACCAGGGAAGGCACCCAACCGGAAAGACAATCCCCCCCTCACTTGGACTGTACCAGACGAGAAAGAGCCCAAAAGGCTAAAAACAACCAGATAGATATTAATGCAATTCCAAAAACCCCCTACACTCCATTTACATGTCCACTGAAGCCCCCGACTCACTTGGCAACAGCGAATACTGCATTTCTCTCGTGGTAGGAGTCACCGAAGGATGCCACACAGATGTCTTCCGAGTCGGTCGCACTCGGAGAGGACACGGGAGAGCAAGATGAAGAGGAGGAAGAAGGAGCACTCGTGCTCGCACTGTCGGGCTGTTGGGCAGCAGTCGAGGAGGAGGCGGGGGAATCGGAGTCGGTTGGGCCCTCTGAAGGACAGACAGGGGAAGGGGAAGGGGAAGACGCCACGTCAGATTCTTCTTCAGATGTGTTGTCCTCATCCTTTCCTCCCTCCTTTGCCTTCCCGTCCTTCTTCACCTGCTCGCCATCCTCTTTCACCGTCTCTTTCTCCGTCTGGGCGCTCTGCTGGGACACAGAAGACGCCTGCTGCTGCTGCTGCTGCTGCTGAGGCTGAGGTTGAGAGAGGAGGGCAACACCCCCCAGGGTGGGAAGGGGTGATCTCGCATACTCCTTCTCTCGTTCCTTCTCCCTTTCCCTGTCTCTCCGCACCACAGAAATGAACTCATCGATAACGGTCTCGAAAGTTCGAAGCTGCACAGTCGATTGAACAAAAAAAAGGCAAGAATCAAAGGACAATCGGAATCAGAGAGGCAGACCAAATTTTGATGCGTCCTTGCGTGCGTCAAAAGAGAGGCAAGAATCAAAGGATAGTCGGAACCAAAGAGGCAGAACAAGAAGTTCTCTCGAAGGACACGAGACTGTGGAAGAGGGCTGCCGAACAGGTGAATCTACGTCTACTGCACTCTCTCAACTAGCTCTCTTAATTTGATCGTTCGCACGCAGACGAGGAAAGCGAACATGGAGAAATCCTACCAAGGCGAAACAAACGTGCTTTCGAATAACGTGAAAAAAAGTAAAGAGGCCCAAAATAGAAATGCCTAGCGAGTGAACGGAAAGACTTGCAGACCATATTCCTTCACACACAGGCCCACCTTCCAGTCTGCAGGGTTGGAGTAGCCCAGAGGCTCCCATCTCGCACGTGCTGAGACGATACGCAGTTGGGACACCAGGGGCAGGAGGTTCGGCATGAACTTCGCGCACGACATCTCGACCCAGTTGGGACGGGCGTTTGTCACAATCACGACCTCCCCCCATGCACATGCCATCTCGAGAGTCAATCTGCAGGCATCTGCCATGGCGTTGAGGTCACTCTTCATCTCCTCTGAGAGGACACACGAGGCATCCAGCTTCTGGTTCTGTTGGTACAGCCAAGTGCTGGGCAGGAGGGTGTCATCCCTGTAGGCAGACATGAGAAGAGGGTGCAAGAAACACATTCCGCAACAATTCAAAAGCAGTTTATTTATCTGGGTGAAAAGGCAGGGGGGAAGAAAAGGAAGACAGGCGCAACTGAACTCGGAGAGAAGCAACCTGAGGGCACAGCACGCCACATTCTACATCGGGCTTTCTGAAAGAAAAGCTGTCCCTCTCGCCATGTAATTGAAGAAAAGAGAAAGGCTTATGCTCGGAGAGGGGGAAAAGAAGGCAGTTGAACAAGGAGACGAGACGACAAAAACGGAGATCGAAAGGGAAGCAAGGGAAAAGGTGCTGAAAAGAGAAACAAACAAACGAAAAACAAGCGGAAAGGAGATCTTAGAGGAGCAACTGTCGCCCCCTCATGGTGTGCTGATATAGCTCGACAATCGTGGAAAGGGAAGAAAGGAGAAGGAAAAGTCGAACAAAAAAAATGTCCTTCTGTACTCACCAGTCGAAGATGAAGAGGGTGGGGAGGGAAGGGTTCTTGAAGAAGGCGCTCTCCAGGTACTCTGCAGAAGAGGAACGAGGACTCACAGGGGATTCTTCTCCCGGAGTCGTCGGTTCCTCAGTGCTGACATCGGTCGCCACTTCGAGAAGATCGTGAGATCGAGAGAACCCAGTTCGCTGAACGCTTCCTGGTTTATCAACAGAAGAAAAGTCTGTTCTCTCGCAAGCTGTGGTGACGGGCTCCTGGCCTACTGCAGCAGCTGCAGCAGCCTGGACTTCGGCAGACTCAGGGGGGAGTGTCAGGCGCATTTTCTCACTGGGGGGAAACCAAGGAATTGGCACTTTTCCCTCTTTCCTCTGATCCTTGGAATTGGAAAAAGGCTTTTTAGTCTCACGCAGACGATCCCATAAATACACGCAACGAAGATATTCACTGCCGGCCCTGCATGAGAGAACTTATGTACAGCCGATCCGAAACAAACGGAATCTGAGAAGGAGAGAACGTCGAAGAGCCAGTACAAAAGAATCCAAAGAGAAGGTGAAAGCATACGCTACTGTCTTTTCGTCTCGAGAAATTTTGGGAATTTCGATCTGCAGGCCGGGGGCCACGTCAATCTGCACGTGGTGAAAGGCATGCCACGGCCACTGAATGCAATCCGCGAGAGCCGTGGCCGAGCCAATTAAAGGTTTTCTATTGGACGCGCGCGCATCGCGCGCGCAACAGGAATCGACGAAAGTTTCCATGAGGCAAACTTTGAGCAGACTGCATGATCGTCAATCTCATATACTGAATCCTTTGGGACAGAAACGCCTTCGAATACTGCAGGAGATTAGATTGCTTACTCCTTTGTGCTTGTGCGTTATTCATACTCAGATTCAGACTGGTGAGTACTTCACTGTGTCCCTGACAGAAATCTCTTTCTTTCACAACTTCAGACTAGCTGATAAGTTCAGTTTCCCGTGTATCTCTGTCCTGTATCACCTTGTACGTCCCGATGGGGCAGCGAACCACGGACGCTGTGGAAGAGTCCGAC
Organism: Chromera velia; assembly: GCA_018398765.1. NCBI lineage: Eukaryota > Chromeraceae > Chromera > Chromera velia. Next base: position 9,589 of record JAHBMJ010003195.1, read on the forward strand.
ATTACTGGCGTGGAGGAAGAGCTGAAAGGACTGGAGGACGAGTTTCTCGGAATCGTCGAGACACTTCGCGAGAAGAGAAGACTTCTGGCAGCGATCAAATCAAAAGGTCGTCGCTCGTCCTTCTCTTATCCGTCTACACCCCTTCCTCAGGAAAAAGCCGCACTCTGTCGCTTGCGCAAAGCAGCGCAGGAAGCGAGGAAAAGCATAAGAAAAGAGTACAATGAGATTTTCAGATGGAATTTCAAGGCAGACCTAACCCCGCTCTTTCGAAGGAAAGTTGGAAAAGTCCTTCGGTCCTTCCAGCACGCTTCAAGCCAGGCACTCCGTACAGCCCTTGACGGTTTCATCTCACAGGGCGAGAGAGATGACTTCCGTCTTCTCCTCATTGCCGGGGCTGAAGTGGACGGCTTGGTCGAAGGACAATCCGCCTTGATGAGAGCTGTGTCTGCTGGAGACTCTGAGGCAGTAGAGATGCTGGTCTTATCGGAAGCAGATCTGGAAGTCAAGGGAAGAGGTGAGGCTTTCACGAATGTCACCCCTCTCTTCGAAGCCTGCTGGAAGCGCCGAGTCGAAATTGCAGAGTTTCTTCTGTGCAGAGGTGCCGATCCGAATGTCGAGAATCATGAGGGGCTGAGGCCTCTTCATATTGCAGCGGGTCGTGGCATGTTGTGTCTCGTCGATTCACTCGTTTCCCATGGAGCCGACCTGTCGGCACAGGCAATCGATGCGGACACGGCCCTCACCCATGCATCATTGAATGGTCACAGAAACGTCGTTGATCTTCTCCTGGAACGGGGGGCCCAATGGGGCGGTGAGTTGGGATCGAATTCTGCACATCATTGAGAAGCACGGTGACTGCAGGTGCAGACAGCCGTGTCATAGAAGCAGTCATACGAGGGATTGAAAAAGCGTTGATGCAGGCTTGCTGATTTCTGTGTTGCGAAACGGCAACCGGAGATGGGAGCAACAAAGTGTTTAGTTTTGCTTTCAACCACGTTTTTCGTTGCAGTCTTCTGCATGATACTTTGTTGACCAGATGCGCCTATCCATACCCTACACGGAAATTGATTGACGGAGCGATTTGTCCAATTATCGCAAGATCCATTGGGTCAATGTGAAGAGTTTTGGGGGACAGCGGGCCGGGGCGGGCCAAGGGGGTCCTTAGGGGGACAAGAGACGGACAAGGACTCCCCAACGCTGCGGCGCGGCGTGGCCACGTGGATCGATGGAAGATGCAAATACGATTGAAATCCAAATCTGTAAGTCTTGCAAAGCAGACAACTTTGAAGCACCGGAGAGCAGAGCTAGAATTATGTGTCATGAACTTCCAAACAAAGTTCAATAGACTTCAACTGTTAATTCAACACAGAAATAATCTGAAAAATTGTTTTTGAAGAACAATAAAATCTCAACAAGAGAGCTTTTTTTACTGATTTTTATCGAATCATTATCTTTATAAAATTTATATATATCAATGGGCTCTTTATTTTATATTTCTGACCTTAAAATTTTTTATCATAAAAAAAAAAAAAGAGCTCGGCTAGAATTAAAATTGTTATGTAGTGCTTTAACATACTAATTAACTTGCTGAAAGGTAGACGCCTAAGTAGACGTTTAGACTAGCGCTTAGACTAAGTTAAAGTGTTGGCTATTAAAATGACGATAGTGTGCGTAGTAAAAGAGTGCCTAAAATTTATACCTAGATTTATATGTATTGTGGTAGAATTTACAGGATGGTCTAGCTAGTGGTCTAGAGATCAACGTACTATTTTAAAAGTATTTTAAAGTATCTTTTAGTTTGTATGCATACCTGCTATTGCCAGTGTCATTGTGATTATTGAATGAATGAATGAATGAATGAATGAATGAATGAATGAATGAATGATTATTTTAAACTTATTGTACATGCATTTTGTCATCTTATTCAGTGGCTTAATAGAAAACTAAATATAAAACTTTTACGTACTGCCTGTTTTAGTTCAAAAAAAAATTGGAAGAAAAATGTGTTCCAAATTAATGCCTCAGATGATGAGTCACTGTACTGAGTCACACCAGAATCATGATCAAATCACATTGGTCTGGAGTAAATCCTGGTAAGAGAAACGATAGGAACTTGAAGGCTCCTGCAGGCGCATACATCATTCCCAAGAGATCAATTTCAATCGGTCTACCATTCTACCTCCCAATTGCGTCCAGCAGTTCGTCAGGCTCCAGCCCTGCCCGAACCCCCCCTCCCCATCGACTCCCCGCCCCGCCGACCATGCCCCCGCTCCTTGCGACTGCCGTTGCCTGCCTGTGCAACACCAAGAGACGGAGCTGGTACGTGTTCAGCATCTTTCGGAGCTCCACATTCTCGGCAAGAAGCTCGTAACAGAGACGGGGAACCAACTGCACAGTCATCGAGTGCAGTACAAATGCAACCACGACTTTGTAACACAGCATCGAATAGCTGCACAAATAAGGCCTTGGATGATTGCAGCGGGGTTAAGGAACTATTTATCAATAAGCTCGGCTTCCCTCTGTCTGCGGATGGGTGTAAGTACGTCCGTGAGTCAGTGTGTGTGCGCTGGTGCGTGCGCGCGGCTGCCTGTCTGCCTGCCTACGCCAAGGCACACAGTCAAAGAATGGACAGAGGATACTAATAAAAATCCCTCCAACTTACGCTGTTTCTGAAAGCCGTGTTGCGGGACTTTCGGAGCTCGTCATCCAACCTGGAGTTGGACGTCTGCACACACAC
>JAHBMJ010003198.1:0-12423 GCA_018398765.1 Chromera velia
AGAGAGAGAGAGAGAGAGAGAGAGAGACGCACATACACACACACACACACACACACACACACAGAGAGAGAGAGAGAGAGAGAGACGCACACACACACACACACACACACAGACAGAGAGAGAGAGAGAGAGAGAGAGAGAGAAACAGAGAGAGAGAGAGAGAGAGAGAGAGACGCACATACACACACACACACACACACACACACACACACACACACACGGAGAGATGGCAGACAGCTGGGCAGACAGGTCCATGCACTTGACTGAGGCTCACGGAGAGAGTGAGACAATTGCCGGGCAGATTCTGATCGGAGTACTTTCGACGGAGTGCCTTCGTGCTTGTGTTGATTCATATGCATGTGAGGATACTGGAACACGCTAACTAAGTGTGTCAAGGCTTAACATATGAATCCAATAGAGGAACCTCAGTCCACCTGCCATGGAGTTTTTAATTCAGCGGAAAGACGACTAGTTTCTAGCATGAGCAGAGGGATGAGCAGCTTCGATCTCCACAGCCATATTCAAAATGGCGGACAACCAACCCGTTGCAGAGAAAGTGCATGAGAGAGATTGATGGTATGATCGATTCAAATTTCCTTCCTGTACAGAAACCATCCATCCATCCATCCGTCTGTCTGCACGTACAGGTTGCAAGAATTTTGTCTCCGGTCATCGACTGCATCGACCTGAACGACCGGGTGGAATGATCCTGCCTGCCTGTCTGGAGGAATGCACACACAAACGAACAACCGGACGCGCTTACCCCCTCAATCTATGGTTCGGCAAGTTTGTATGCAAGGCAATCCCTCTACCAACCTCCACCTCTTCCCTCACTACTAAGAAAGGTGTAACCACAATCGACTGGAATTGTCTCGCTCCTCCACACGCACCCCCAGAGACACACACTGCAACCATTCAGCCGCCCGCTGCGGGGAGCGAGAGACGTCATGGAGGGAAAGGAACGGGGGGGACCTACAGCATGGGAGTATCGGAATCGACCGTCGATGCAGACCTCCCCATGACACCATTCCCCTGCCCTTGGCCAGCCTGCCCCCCCAATTCGTTTCCAAGCAAGGGGTTGGCAGTCTCCACCCTCCTTCTCTTCACAGCCGCAGACCCAAACCCCCACCCCAACGGATACACATTCCTATCCATGATCACTCTCTTCACACGAGCAGCCGTCGCAGCGGGGTCGGATGCTGTTGCCATGCTGGCTGTGCTCATCTCTGCAAAGGCCACCGCAACCGCCTCCCCCTTTGTAGTCATCAGCACAACCTCCGACCCAGCCTCGATGCGAGACTCGTACCGGAGGACACCCACGAGCTTGAGGACGGCGCCGTGGCATATTGCATTCACAGCGGAGTCCTTCAGAACGATGCGGGGAAGGTGTGTGAGGAGATACTCAAGTGGGAGGATCACGCGACGGAGGTAGGACTCGTCCTCTTTGGTATTCGACAGGTGGCACGCGTCAAGAACGTCGTGCATCGTTGATAGGTTGCGGTTCTCAGAGCAACACCCTGAACGAATGCAACGAAGCTCGTGCACGTGCGCCCCACAGCCCAACAGAATTCCCAAGTGGATACAGATGGTACGGATGGAGGTAGCAGCCTCGCAGGAGACGGAGATCAGCGCGTGGTTTTTCTTCTCAGAATACTCAATGAGCTCGATTTTGTGGATTCTCCGAAGTCGCAGCTGTCTCTGCACTTTGGAGATCACTGGAGTCACCCTCTGAAGCTGCTCACCCCTCAGACTCTCAAGAGCTTTCGAGACCTGCTCCTGAGGGCTGATGGGTCTGCAGCTGCTGCTCTGTGGATCGTTCTGTGGTTCGAGGGGGGCGTGCAGCTGAACAAGCACAACATATTCAAAGCTGCGAGCGAATACGCGGGTCTTGTGTAGGCGGGTGGAACGGTCCAGACAGACAAGAAGGCATCCAGTGGTCCGAGGCTCCAATGTTCCAATGGATACCGCCCTCTCGCACTCAACAAATTTCTTCACCCAAGATACTACCTCATGGGAAGAAGGCCCAGAGGGCTTGTCGAGGACAATAACTCCGTTGCTGACATAGTCCCCCAGCGGTCGGTTGGGCGGCGTGCAGCCGTACTTGGGGGAAGGCGTGTAATGCCCAGGACGAATATTCAGCTCGTGGTAGTTGCGAAGGAGCAACGGCCACTCTGACGAGTCAGTTTGGACCAACCTCCGTCTCATCTTCCTGCTGTTGTCTGAAGGAAGCAGGTAGGAGGCAGACTGAGCTCTGCTTTCAACAAGCGATCTCAAAGACGGCGCGGTCTCACTGGCACCTCATTTACATTGCTCACGACGTTTCTCCACTCAACACCATGCTTCCGAGGCAATGTGACCAATTAAGAGTGGAAACTTGTGGGGTTGGGGCAGACTTGTGATCTTGTCCGCGCTGTTGCCATGCGCCTGTTGGCAGCCATTAATTGGCAGCATTTGGCAGCGTTTTGGCAGCCATTTGGTAGAAGTGAAAAAATCAAAAGGTCAATTAACGCGTAGGTCGCACGGAGCGCACATGAATGGGCCGGATGGTGGGGCACTTTTTGAAGTTCGATCGGGAGCTCGATCGCGAAGGCCCGCCGCCCCCGGGGGGGGGGGGGGCCGGGGGAGCGAGCCTGAGGCCCGGCCGGGGGCACCCTTGCTGGGCAATGCCGGGGGGCGGGCAGAGCCCCCCAAAAGCTCGAGGGATGCTCGAGGGAGTCGAGGCGCCACACTTTGGCGGTCGCCAGCCCCCTTTTCAGATCCTTTCAGGCTGCTCGATCGGTACTGCCCAGGCCTGCCCGCAAGATCTCTGAACTCCCCCTCCCTGGCAGATACCGCCCAAGAAAAGCCTTAGGAGCACCGTAAAGCACCATAGTAGACCGCACGAGTAACGGCGGACACAAAAAAAAACCGATTTATCTAAAATTATGTTACCACATATTACTACGCTTAATTGATTGATATTGATTGATAAATATTGAGAAGTTCGAATAAATTCCATCCCGAGGTCTGCAAGTCTTCTTTTATAAAAGCTCTATATATTTATGTACATATTATCAAAGCTAGCAAATTAAGTAAAATGTTTACAAGTATTCCTAAACTAGAGTTAGTGAGATGTCAGCCCCTACATATACCCTTCAGGACATGTTCAGGCCCCGCCGTTTGAAGCCTTACCACTGACTTACTCTATACCAGGGTCGGCCGGAGTGTATATACTTCGATCAGTGCATATCACTTAGTTACGAACTTTCAATAAAATTCAGTCTATAAGTTTTATTACTGTTTTAAATGACATCAGGTCTGAATTTGCCTTAAAAATTGAATCAAATTCTTTTAATCATATGTGACTTGATACTTCAAATGATCAATTTGAGTTATGCTTTGTCCCTTCTGTCCGGCCACCTTATGGCGTCCAGACAGAAGGTAAAGCGAGGATAAGAACCTTAAGAAGAATCTGATCTAGAAGAGGAACATGAGCAACACTCAGTCAGGCAACAGTTTACAGAAAGTTTATCTCTAGAGCGATCTGGGATTTCAATCAGCTGGATTCATTCTATCATACACGGTTTCTGCTCATTCCTCTCTCTCAGACTCTAGTCTATAATGATTCATGAATGCAAAAATGCACTTGCAGAATGTTTAAAACTCTCTGTTTCTACTTTTTAACCACTGTTTACTGCCCAAACATGCCTGCGGAATAGGGTTGTTTTGGAGACCGTTTTGGTGTTAGAGACCGTTTTGAAAAATTTTCCTTTTAGAGCTCTCTTGATCTATGCCAAACAGATATCAGACTCAAACGATGCTATTCGTTGCTCGAGTAACATGTTGTATGCTTGAATACGAATGTCAGACTCGATCGATTTCAACAACTTTGATCGACGCGCGCGACACGTACGAAACAAAGCGCGGCAGCGGAGCCTGGCGTCGGCACGCGGGCTCATTTAGATACAGCGCATGCGAGGGTCCAGAGGGCGGTGCCACAGGGTAGGACTCCACAGTTAGCATATATGATTAAGTTTACTTTCTTCATTCTCTTTTGCATTTAATCTTTAAGTTTTATCTATTTCTTTTTTTTGGGTCTTTTCTAATCTTTTCTTTCCTACATTTTCCTACTTGAATGTTTAAATTTACCTCGACCTGTTTAGGAATAGTTATCGTATATCGATATTGTATCGTATCGGTATTGGTATCGGTATCGAAGTATCGACTATTGGTTCTTTCTTGAGTGGCCGAGTATCGGTTAGTATCGGCCTGCTTAGAGCTTATGAATATTTGTGAAGGACTATTATATGGGAAGGCGTACGCCAGGCCAGGCCTCGGTGCTCGAAGACCGGGCACGGCCGCGGGCCCAGTAATACGTATACCATCCCGAACTGGCTTTATGTATAGATGAATGCTAGGATGAATGCAGAACCGGCTTTAGCGTGCACTGAATTCATTGCAATTCAGCCTCTGAGTCAGCGGCCGGAACAGCCCGAGTTGGCTTCAAGACAAGACTGCATATTCACTGTATCCGATTTAACAGAGCTTCATCATTTCCTTTTTCTGAACAAAACCGCTTCTAGACAATCAAAGCATCATAACAGCCAGAAGGAGAAAAAACAAGCTAAGGTGTGGGCATATAAATTAACGTCAAGCGAATAGAAATTTCGTCTCGTCAGCATGCAGAGTTGTTTGACCCGTTGTTAATTTGTCGGAGGTGGCTCAGTGGCCAACGTCTAAACAACTCAAGGACAGTAGTCTAAGAATCGTCTTTCCACAGTGTTTTCTCTTATTTTTATGCCATCTTAGAGCTTTAGGAGTGTCTGAATCGACCAGGATGTTAACATAGGTGAACTGAGATTCGGAAAGGTCAATGACGAGTGAGGTTACTAGCTGTTATTTGGTGATATCCATACTCTACCATTAAAGTTTGCCATTTTACCATTGATGTTCAACCACTGAACATACTTCTAATGAGTTATAGTAATGACCTTATCTTTTATAAAAGCTTGCCACTTGGCAACTCACTGCTCTAAAAACGAATTTTGTCCAACTTGATGAAGTCATTGTCGATCTCATGATGTGTTGACTCTTTTTAAGGGGCGGTTAGGAGGGCGAAGCCCCCCTTATAGTTTGGCCTTCTAAACGTTTCGGAGCCCATTTTCTAAGTAAAATTGACTCTTTAAAAACATGAGATTTTTACAAAAAGTTTTTAGTTTTATGAATGATACTGTTTGCACTAGGTTTTAGCCTCGTACACTAAAAAGTTTATGTTAGTATCGAAATTATCGATGATCCTCCCTTTTTTTGAAACATTAAATTCCAATACAATACTAATACGATACCGATTCGATACGATAGCTATCCCTACTCCTGTTGTTTCAAGTAGTTTTAAGAAAATATTGGTAGATGATTTTTTTGTTTTCTGCTGTCAGGTTCCTTATCACTGTCTGTCTTCCTGTAAATCATACATTCAAAACTAACATATGATACAGAAAACTGCATGGATTAAAAGAGTCTTCATAGAGACTACCCAGGCCGTTAACCTGGGGAACTTAACCACTATTACTAATAAAATACAAATAAATGAATAAATGAAAACAAATGAATAAGACTAGGAATAAGACAGCTAGTAAGACAGTGAATGACTGAGTAACGAAGACAGGTACTAAGAGCTAGACTTAGCTAGTGTACTATGTATGTCAACACTGATATTAATATGTAGCTGCGGACCGAAATTTAATTAAGGTCATGCCAATAACAGAGGTCAGACATACAGCATGAGCAGTAAACTATAAAATTGAAACGCCCTGAGTATCTAGAAAGCGCCGCGGCGGCTGAAGGCAGGTGAGAGCACACGAATATCTTAACATGACCCAGAAAGTGAAACTGTGTCCAGTCTGCCGCCGGTCCCTCTGCCTGCCTTCCCACCCTGTTTGCAGTTGACCACTGTCAGACGGCCTTCAAATAAGAGAAGGACATGATACGTGCTGCCGCTGAGACTCAGCGACTCGTCACTGAAGCAACGTTCCCGAAAGCAACGTTCCCGAAAGATGAACCCCCAAGCAACTCAGCGAGTCACTACTGTGCCATGTAGGCTCGCGGAACATCACTGAAAAGCCGTAGCTTGCCCTCTTAAATGTTGGCTTTGGAAGCGACTGGGAATGGAAGCGACTGGCACTTCATTCGACTTTCGGAATTCAGAAACACCTGCCCTGCCCTTTCGTCACCATATTATCATAAGGCCAAGGCGTAAATTGCCCGCCCGGATGATTATTACTTTGGGAATGGGCACGCCAAAAAGGACTGAAAATGTGGATGCTGCAGAAGGGCGACTGCCGCAGCGGGAACACTGGTGCTTGGCTGCAGGAGGGGTGTCCACGCCAGTTTCAGAGCGTCTGCAGTCAGTCAAATGAAATTTCCTTTCACGATGACGCGGGTGACTTCAGAGAGAAAGGGGGGCAGGGAGAGAGAGCGTGTTGAATGGCGCGCCCCGCCCCGCCTTTCTTGTGTGCCCGCATGGTCTGCCTGCCTGATTCATTCACAGGTAAGGAGAGGGAGCTGACTCCAGTACACGGGCACGGGATCATCATCGGCAAACTGCTGAATATCAAAGATTCCTCGCCACGCGCACCCGTCGAAGTACACATCTCGCACGAGGCCGAACGTGACGGGTGGGTGGACTGTAGCACGAGCGCTGAAGACCCCGTGGAATTCGTCGTAAAGACCCAACAGGTCGTTGATGTTGGGTAAGTCTTTCGAGTTGACAATCAGCGAGAGGGCAAAGAGTTGGGCCAAACAGAGGCTGGAAAGGGAACACACAGAGGGCAAAAGCAGAGAACGTGATCAGTGCGAGAACGTGCCCTCTGCGTTAGAAAACAGTCGCGGAGGAAGTCGCTGCTCACCATTTTTCATGACCCCAAATCTTCATGAAGAAGGGAAACGAGCAAGAGTCGTCACCCCCCTTCTTGGACCACTGAACCACAAATGCACCTTCTCCTTCAAGTTTGTTTGGGCTCCCTCTTGGCTCTTGCCACAAAATTTGCAGCTGAAGGCTGTCGCAGAGAAGCATGGCCGGGTCAATAGGCTTTCCCAGGCAAACGGCTTCAGGAGGCAACATCACTTCCTGCAAGACCGAAATCACCATTCGTGAGCTTATCAGCTGTGGAGTTCTTTGTGCCGAGCGCAGAAGGCTTCTGCAAAGAGCTCGAGAGAATTGCCAGCTCACCGAATTGCCAGTCAGACCGGAACATTCGCTCGCTGAGTCAGACTCAGGCTGCAGGAGTTCACAGGGAAATCAAGCAGTTGACTAGACGAGAGCCCCCCAATTCCAAAGGGCAGAAGTCGATTTCGCAGAGGCAATTTTTGCGTACCATAGATCTCATGATTGGTGCGGTTGACATTGCAAGGTACTAATTGGCTTTCTGTTCCACTGGAGTCGCTACTAATTGGAGTCGCTCAATGGGTACTTTGGAGTTGCCACTGCCGGTACGTGAATTGACAGACTCGTTGAGAGTCGACAGGTCGATCAGTGATGGAGGCAATCAGAGGAAAACTTGAAGTGCAGAATTGATTGATATTTATAGATCAAGCAGTCGGATGTCGATCATCGATCAATCGATTGACCTTGCAAGGGTTCGATTGATCCGACTTCGGAATCATGCTATGCGCTTGCATGCAAGTTGCAACAAATCATCATTCATTGACATGAAGGTCCGATCGGAGAGACACTATTATTATAAAGAGAATCATCATTGCATGGCCGTTGTTAGTGTTGCAAAGTGTTGCACGCAGAACAACGCTCCAAGGATGTAACCTGGATGTTGCATCACGCGTATCGATCGATGCATGCATGCATGGGTCCACGAGGGGACACACGACAAGCGCGCGCATGCATGCAGCCTCCATGCAGCCATGCAGGGTGACGTGCTCACTTGAGCTGAACCACCCTTTCGCCATTTCAGGTTGCAAAATGAGGTCAAGGAGGAGGTATTGTCCATATGTGCTGTTTTTGCGGTGAGTGGAAGAAGCCTGTAAAGCAACTGGGTGGAGCTGGAACAGCACCGAGAATCTTGGCTCTCAGGAAACCTCTTTGAATGAATGAAGAGAGAGCTATATACGAAAGGAGAATCCTGAAACGTCTTACCTACATTTTACAAAAACTTGACTAACTGCCCTAAAACTCCCCTGGCTGCGAACTTCTACGCAAAATGGAGGCCATCCTGGATACAGGGGCCTCTAAGAGGAAGGTCCGCTTTGACGGAAATGGTCAACAGACCCCTGAAGGGCCCATGGCACGCATCGTTGCAAATGCGTACCGCAGGCAGTCCCTCGGAGAACAGGCTCAGCTCCCAGCAGCATTCTATGCCAGCCTGCCTCTCACTGCACAACGCTCTTTTCAACTCTCGAGGGACAACCTGAACCTATCAGCACCCCACGTCCAGAAGTCAAGAAGCCAGCTCTCGGTAAGCTGAATTAGTATACGTATTCATGGGGAAAACATCTCTTCTCTGTCTTCGCCCTTGCATTTGAGGCCATGCTCCTGTCTGCTTCTGCGCCTCTTTTCAGTCCCATGTGACAAGCATTCCTCTTTTCTCCTGCTTTATTCAATGCAGATGAAGTCAGTTTCGATGGGGTCAGAAATCGACTCCGACGACGAAAGCAGAGTCTCCAGGAAGTCTTCACGAAGAAGCCGAGGGTCCACACCGCAGAGGGAACGCAGAGTTTCGATTCCTAAAGTTCCAGTGCCCCCTATCGACCTCACAAGAGTCCCCCCTACATGGCCACCCGCACCATTCACTGGCGGCCCCGGCGCAACGGCAACTCCCCTCCAGCAGCAGGCAATGGCAGCTGCGGCAGGTCAGACACCTGATACCCTTAACCCTCCTTACTCTGCTGTCGGCCAGAGTGACCTGGGGGGTGGATCTGGGGGAATGCCTGTCAATCCAGAGGCAGCCAGAAGACAGTCAGTCGCATTCTCCGCCATTGGAGCTGTCCATGCACCAGACTCCACACAGCCACATGCAATGGTGGGCGCGCAAGAAACTCCAGGCGAAAACATGACAACACCGTACGTTTACGGGCAGCTACCCCCCGGAGCTTACTTCCCGACCCTCGCAGACGGGTACGGAAACCCGGCGGCTCTTATTGCAGCTGCCCAGGCGGATCAGGGCGGGCCTGTGAGTCCGGGAGGTGAGCAGAGGCCTATGACATTCGCCGAGGCCCTGAAACGCCGTGCCGAGTTGATGGAACTGGTTGTAGAGGAGCTTCACAAAGAGCTCTCAAAAAAAGACGAAACCATCCACGAGCTTGCAAGCAGGCTATCGGAAAAGTCGGGAGGAGAAGGACAGAGCAACCAGGTTCGTCCTTCGCCATCGGTTCTCATTTGTGCCCAAACACTCTCCCATGGCAGGGAGAAGCTTGAGCTCTCGGCTGGGTCCTTCAAAGAGCGACAGTTCATTGTCGTTGCGTAGTGCATGCTGCAACATTTCCCTTTGACGATGTACTGCAAACCGCTCTTGCCTTTTGTGAAAGTATGATGCGGCCCTGTTGCACAATCAATGCGCCCTGATTGACCAGCATGTGACTGCCTTCTGCAGCTCTGTGATCTTGTCCTTCTCCAGCCATTCATAGAATCATGCCGTCATGATTGTGGCTCCCAAGTTTCTCTTTCAGACAGAAGAACTGCAAAGCAATCTTTCTTGCATGAAACCCTCTCCCCTCATCTTCGCCTCCCCTCCCCGCCCCCCGCCTCCCTCTCTCTCCGTGTGTGTGTGCGTGTGTGTGTGTGTGTGTGCGCGTGCGTGTGCTCTCAGGATCTTCTCCGTCGAACTCGAGCAGAGCGCAACCTGGAGGAGGAGAATGACGCTCTGTTTGCGGAGAACGTCACACTCAAGAAGATCGTCGACAGCCATGAGGAAATTGTGGCAGCGGGGAAGACCGAGCTTCTGCAGAAAGTTGACGATATGGAGCAGAGACTTCGGGAGGCAGAGGCAGAAGCCAACTTCCTCAGAGAGGGCCAACAGAAAGCGATGGAAAGGGCAGACTCTGCCGAGAGAATGCTCCGAGAAATGGGACACCAGGTCTGTCGTTTCTTTTTTCGTCTTCTTCATCTGTCCGTCTACATTTTCCTGGAGCTTCCAACCAGCTCTTTCGCACATTTCGTTTGTCTGCCGTGGTTTTCAACGAACAAATGTACGTTTGATGCTACCGTGTTCCATCTTTCCAGATTGGTATCGTAGTGATTCTGTTCATATCGATGAGTGCAGGTGAGGAGGATTGAGGAGACGGGCCACAGAGGATCTATGGACTCTGCCTTCAACGCAGAGCTGCAGTTCAAGACACCTCGAGAGAAACAGGACGAAATCAGAGCGCTCCAGGTGGGTTTCATTCCTGTGTGAAGAGTGTGTGCTGCTTGGAACAAGGATTTCCCCAAAGTGTTCGATATCCACGTGAGTCTCTGATTGTGAATGGCGAAGTTGATTCAAACTCAGTATGGAAGACTTTTCTTCTTTGTCTGTCCCGCAACAAAGAGCAAAACTCCCGAGCCACCGAAACGTACATCGCTTCTTTAGAAATCGATGTTTGCTTGTGTTTCCGTTTTGCAGGAGCGATGCCGTCAGCATGAGGAAGAGCTGCGTGATCTGTCAAAGGTTCTCGACGACCGGGAGAGCGACCTCGCGAAGACGAAGACCGAAAACAACGAACTGAGATCCCTCTGGGAAGCAGAGAAGGCGAGGGCAGACGAGCTTGCAAAACGTCGGACTGCCAACCTGTTGAGAATGAACCAGTTCGTCGCCCTGCCTTCATCATCCTCCAACAAGGTCAGCGCGCAGTGTGTGCGTGCGTGTGAGGTCAAGAAGCCGAGCAATGGCAGTCAGGCAAGAGTTTCAGAAAGCAACAGGAAAATCAAGCAACCGAAGACACAAAGGGGCAAAATAAGAAATAAGAGAACAGGAGAATGCAATTCCTGGCGGGAAAAATTCTCTGTAGATTATGACTTACAGACGATGGAACGTCGAAAGTCTGGATGCGCATACGGGTCCAATCGCTTTTTTACCGCGGTCTGACCTGCCCTTATGCCCGCAATTACATTTTTTCAGTGTTTCTGTCCTGACAAACTCAGAGCCAGGAGGAATTGAGTGAAAACTTTGAATGTTGAAAGAGCCGTGGTATCCAGATGCTTTGTGTCTTGTGTACCCGATTTCGACCTTTGCAGACGAGTCAGGCCGAGCTTGACAAGAGCGTTCCTGCCCCAATTCCGGAGGAGACAGACAAGGGCGAGCTCGCCCAGAGCCTCGCCATTCCTCCTGCGTGGGCAGACAGCCGAGCGTCGTCAGTCGAGGACAAGGGGTTCAGGAACCTGAACTCGGAAATCCTGGCAGACTCAGAGGCGGGGTCGACCAACCATCAACCGAAAGACACCCAGAGATCTGACATGTCTAACCATGACATGCAGAAAGCTGCTCTGCGGGACCGAATTTCTCTCATGTCCCAGAAAATCACAAAGCTCGAAAAGACGGTAGCAGAGAGAGACGCCGACATTGCAACAATCAAGGAGGCGTTGGCAAAGAAGGGGACAGAACTTGCAAATGAGAAGAAGGAAAAGGACAGGGCAGTGCAGAGGGAGGCGGAGAGGCTTGAGTCTCTCCGTAAAAGAATGGAGTTGGAGAAACAGAAGGCGATGGAAGAGTGGCACAGCGAGAGAGAGGCACTCAAAGACCGCATCATGGCTGAGATGATCACAGCAGCCGGATGCCAAAAGTTCGCCAATATGGTCAAGGACAAAATCCAAGAGCTTCAGAAAGAGACCATCACCCTGACTTCCGAGTCAGAAGCCCTCCGCAAACGTCTCGAAGACGAACTCTCGAAGGAGAAGAGGGCTTCGATGGCCTCTCTTGTCAAACTGAATCTGGATCAAGTCTATAACACTTCAATCCAGGAAGCACTCCGAAAAGAAAAACGCCGTCTCTGGCAGACCGTTCAGTCTCTCAACGTATCCGAGGATGAACGTGACGATGAACTGGCCAATCTGAGGGAGGAGCTTGACAAAGCGCATGAGAGGGAGCAGCGCCTTCTGATGAGAATTGACGAACTCGTCATGAAAGTCAAAAGCCTCGAGACTGCACTCAAGGCTGTGCCTCGCGCCCCCCCTCCTCTGGTCTATGCCGTCCCTCCTCCAGTCGCAGCACCTCCTCCCCCACTGCCTTATCACCCCCCTCCGCGTGCGACTCTTCACACACAAACATCAGGGTCTCTCGTCCCCCCCCCCCTTCCGGCGAGACAGCTGACCAGACAACACACCCACGCGGGGGTCTCAGTTGCTGCATCCCCTCTGATGCAATCCCTCATTGTACCCCCTCTACAGCGAAGTCCCAACATTCCCCGGTCGATTTCTCGATCGCTCTCTCTCGTCACCGTCTCCCCCCCCCCCCCCCCCCCCCC
>JAHBMJ010003199.1:0-12750 GCA_018398765.1 Chromera velia
TGATCAACGCAGCCCATACTGCCCTCGAGGCTGCCCAGTCCACATCAATCAGAGATGCCAACCATCACCGCCGACCCACTGAGGCATTTAAAGTGGGAGATTATGTCTTGATCCACCGTTCGTGGTGGGCCACTTCTGCCCGACCCGATATGCCCGTATACGCACAAAAGTTGGACGCCCTCTGGTTTGGGCCGTTTGAAGTCACGAAGTTTGACAAATCGAAAGACAACCTAGAAGTTGCTCTGCCCGCAGGGAGTCAAAAGCACCCTGAAGTGCACATCTCCCTGTGCAAACCCTACCATTCCGAAGGACGTCGGGGACGCCCGCCAGTCTGTCAGCCTGCCTGGGCAGAAGAAGAGTACGAAGTCGAAAAAGTCCTTACCGTCCGAGGCAGGGGACGAGGGAAACAGTTCTTGGTTCAGTGGGTGGGTTACAAAGAAAGTGAAGCCACCTGGGAGCCAGCCTCCAATCTGAGGAACGCACGACAGAAGGTGAACGAATTCTTAAGCCGGCATTAGTCAGTTAAGTCCCAGGACCAGTTAACCGCAGAAAAGAGACCCGTCAATGACTTTGCAAAGCGCGTGGGGGCACACGCTCAGGAGAGGGGGGCACGTAGTATTGTGAGGTGAGGCACGGGGCCGGCCAACCCCGGGCTGAGCTAAACTGGCACGCCCTATCGCCGTTGAGACCCACACGGCTTACAGCACACGTACGCAGGCTCATGGAGGCGCCGCCATGGCAGTCTGTATTGGAAGAGAAATAATATGCAGACGGGAGTAATTAACGTACGACAAATAGAATTAAATAGAAAAGCATGCATTTGTCCTATCAGACGTTGACTGTAAGAAAGCAACCGCACTGTCAGTTCTTCCGTAAGTAGGATGAGTCAAGTCTCTGAACTAAGCTAGAACTAGCTTAGGAGGTGGGGAACCAAGCTTCCCTACGATCTCCTTCTCCAGTACCTCGAAGAAGTCGACAAGAAGTTAAAACGATGCGAAATCTCGGCCGTTATCTGCAAGTATGCGCCATTCACGCACATTCTTTTTGGATTTGGCCTTCACAGTTTCTTCAAGGAGCTGTTTGATTTTGTCTAAAAAGGCGTCCCTGTATTGGATCCAATCTATCTTAAGGGTGCCAGCATTACGGAACGTCGTGTCATGGGAGTTATTCTTTTGATCGAAAAGATGTTGGATAGACTTTCCAACAATTGGATACTTATGAGTTGCCGAGTAAATTCTGCTTGCCTGCCATTGTGCAATATTCTCATCAGAGGCACCAAAGAGCTTTTCTGCCCCTTCTGTTTTCGATACGCACTGATCCCACCAGGGCTTAAAGACCTGGTCATTCTGTAGAACCAGAAACGGCGATCCCGACTCACTCATTCTCTCGCTGGGTTGTTACCAGAAAGAGCTAGACACTGCTTATCTAGGGGCGCCTTTGCCCGTGAGCGCACACAGCACTTATACGTGTTCGTTATCAGAAGGTGTGTGAAGTAATGCTACTTCACTTCCAACCATCAATCAAGTCTCTGACTTATCTGACTCCATCATTCTGTATTGTCGAATTACTGTTTACATGCATTTACGTACATGCAATTAATTTTGCATGCATTGATCTGCAAGATGCGTACGTGCTCGGTCATGGCTCTCTGGAGGCGCGCTGTGCGGCGGGACCGGTTGGCCGGTGCCGGCCCGCTTGCACGTTCTGCTACTAGCTTGTAAATCTTTTCAGTTCTAGCAGGAAAACTGCTAGGTGCTAGGTAAAGTTCCAAAATGTCTAGAAAGATGGTTCAGGAACTCAAAACAGAACTCACTTGAACTGGCTGGAACCGACAAGAACCAACTTTCTGTGCACTTTCTATGCATTTAGCTGTCGTCAAACTGCTTTTCTGACTCTTGAAAGGCTGTTTCAAGACGTGCAAGCTCTTCAGTCTTAACTCTCAGACCATCTTCAACCACAACGGCCTCATGAACCCAAAAAAAAATGCCACTGATCGGAATATCGTCTAATTGAGGCATACATGAACGACGCATTGTCAAAGGAGAAAAAATAACAGCATTAGAATTTTTACTCGCTGAACAGCAGTCGATTCATATCAAATCACACGGGCAGACAGATGCTTGTTTTTGACAATGTGTGCAACTCGAGACAACCCAATACTCCTCCCTTTTTTCGTAACAGGATGTTTGTCACTTAGGTCAACTAGGTCAATAACTTTTGAAATGTACCATTCATTCCTGTCTCTCCCCCCACTTACATGCAACGACATCATCAATGCCGATGCTGTATTCAGCTCCATGGGGCACAGCATGCTTCAAAAGAGATAATTTAAAAGTCGTAAGCTTTTTCACAGACGAAGAGTTGGCGTCGCTGGCCGACAAATTCTTTGAGGCTGAAAAAAGTGGAACGACTGTGTCTTCAGGGAAGACTCCCATTTTTGATGGTCTATCCGTCGTATTCGTCATTCTTTTTATCCTTGAAGGTGCCCACGACCATACAGAGCTCTCACATTGGACTTAAGGTCGATGGACCAAGTTTGAAAATACCTATGGCAAGTACTACAGGGCGAGCCTTGATAAGATCAAGTCAAAGGCCATGCGAGAGATTAGTGAGGTGCTTGGCCACCTGCCTCTCCTTAGACCCGCCTCCCCTCATGGAGAGCTAAATCATCAGTTGAGAGCTTGGTTTAGATGGTTCAAGCCCGGTTCTCACGGTTTTGATTGGGTTCTTTTTGGTTTAGAAAAGTTCGAATAGTTCTTGTCTCTGTTTATTCGGTTCATGAACTAATGACCAGAACTGGAAGTGATATCGACCTCAGAACCAACTATAACTACTTAGAGCTTACTTGAACCTTAGACTTATACTCTAATTAGTGGTTCTTTAGGGTTTTTTTGCTTTTTAAAGTTTGTAAATTGGGTTAAAGTTTTATTTTTTCATCAAAAAAGTTGTAGGAACCACACATGTAGTTAGGGATCGTCCGTAGAGTGTCATACCCTAGCTAGAAAGAATGAGCTTCGGCGCCAGGCTACCAAAGCCCGGAGTTTGATTGACAAACCAAAAGGTCATAGGAAAGCTTCTTGGGGGTACTTCCCGACCACTCGGCTTTTGCCTGTAGTCCTGTAGACTTCTCTACAAATGAGGATATGGGACGTCCACGACCTGATATGGACTGTTGGTTCAATCCCCCTTATCTTTGACAAACACTTACTGACCTAGTTACTGACATTCTGAATGCCTCACAGTGGGGAACCTAAGTAAAGTAGAATCCCTGGAGGTCAAGAGTGTGTGCCAACATGACTTCAAAGGCAGGTGTTGCGCTTTCTCATTCGAAGACCAAAAAGAGTGTGCAACATTGTGCAACTGTTATAAAGGATGCAGTCTGATTTTTTGTCACACTGGCGCCGCCATGCATGGCGGCGCGCCGGCCGCGCGGCCATTAAATGGCGCGTGAAAAATGCATGCATGGGGAAACAATTAACCTCGATCACCATACCTCATGATGCATGCACCGCTGATCGATCATCGTTCAACATTCGTTCAACGCAATCAAACTTATTATAATATCAAAGTCCGTACGTCAATGAGCCACTCTAGATAGCCACTGTTGAAGGAAGAGGGACAGTGGCATGTAAACGGTAAATTGTTGGGCAGAGGTTCTGTTTGAGGGAGACGCATAGCTTCAGACGGAGACACATACATGCATACCGGGGTTGATAATCCTCTGACTCCCTTTTCCCACCGGATTCGGTCTGCTCCAAAATTCCCCCCTCCCGGTTAGAGGTCTCTCACCATGATTTCGTGCTTCTTCGAGGGGCAGCATGGGAAGGTGCACTACCAGATCTCGAAACAGACTGCAGCAGCAGAGGAGACGGAAATCAATGATCGAGGCAAGATAGAAGACGGCACTGGTGATGCAGTGCTGTTCCTCCACGGCTTCACCACCGCTTCCCTTTCAACAGAGGCCATTGCGTCCATCACAGCATCCCAGCAACCTGGCGTTCTATGCCTGACCATGGATTTTTATGGAGGCGGGTTGAGTGCCTCCCCTGCGACTGCATACACGGAGGAGCTGTTCACCTCCCAGGTGAGGGAGCTCCTTGATCATTTGGGGATCCAGAGGGTGGTCCTGGTGGGGAACAGCATGGGGGCCGTGGTGGGGGCAGCTTTTGCCCACACGTATCCGTCTCGTGTCTCACGATTGGTGTGCATAGGACCGGGGGGCATTCCTATCCATCCGTCTGATTATGCGAGATCACCCCTGACAATTGCCGCAAAGGGAATCCACGCCCTTGGAGCTGCACCGTGGTTAGGCCCGTTTATTGTTTGGCTGTCAGGGATGTTCATTGTGTTTGTACTGTGTCGTGAGTGGGTGAGGGGGGTGATCAAACGGCTTCTCTTTGAAGTTGAGGAGAAACCATTGAAGGAGTGGGAGTGGCAAATCCTGAACAACCCGAATTTTTTCCACGCAGTCTCCTCCACCCTTCGGGAATTTTCTTTCTACCCAGACCGTTCGGACCTGTGGGAGGGGTTGCATTGCAGGGACATCCCGTTGTTGTTTGTGTCGGGCTCTGAGGACTTCATTTCGCCCCACTGGGTGGCAGACAGAATCATCAGGAACTACGCCCCCCATGCGCGCAAAATCCTGCTTGACGGGGCCGGCCACTCACCCAACTACGATTCCCCCGACATGACTTTTGAGAACATCCGCTCTTTTGTCGTTCACGGACACTAGCCAGGCAGGCAGTCAGTCAGGCAGTCAGGCATATGAAGGCATCCAGCGGCTTTCCAGTGGAGCCTTCAGGGTCGGTGCCCGACGATTGCGACCTAGCTCTATGTACTTTGACGCAAGCAACTCCATTCTTCAATCTGTCCTGTGTGGCCTCTGAAGAAAACACTTTCTTTGTCTGGCCCTCGTTCTGCACTTGTCAATGAGTTTTCTTTGTGATCTCGAATGGGCAAACCGATAGAAGTGCCGTTTTGATTGTTTGCTGTTTTGATCGAGAAGGCATTTTTTTCCGTTTCTCTTTTTTGCAAATGTGTTTGATGTCTTGATCGTCGCTGTCAATTGCTGAGGTGAGTTTGAATCGGTTGCAGCACAAGCTCTTGTGTGTTAGCAGGTTTGTTCTTTGCGTGGTGCGTTTAGATCCCGTTGCGTTGCCCCTAGCATCGCCCTTGATGGGTCCGTGCATGCAAGTAACCTGCAAGCCGATCAAAGAAAAGACGAACACGCCGTGCATGCATGCATATGTAAATCAATGAATTGTAGACTTTTTGCTTGTTTTCAGTATATCTAAACTGGGCATTTAGTTCAGCATCATACAGTTCTAGATACAGTTATGATATGGGGAAAAAAAAATCTAGACAAAAAAAAAAAATATACAACCATGCATCAAAAAATTTTTTTATACATTAATTGCCTATACATGACCATTAGAATAAAGGCTCCCCATACGTAAAAAAATAAAAAAGTTAATTGCCCAAAATCACTTTCACTTTTTATTTTTAATTTTATTTATTTATTTGAAGTCAACACTTCAAGTTTGAAGCTCAAAGCCCAGCTAACGCATAAAAATAAAAAAATTAAAAAAAAAGATTCATGTTTTGGCCAGAATTTATTTATTTATTTTTATATATATGGGGAGCCTAGATTAGTTCCTAGAAACAGTTGCATTTCAAGTTGTTTCTGACGCTACAATTCCTCACAGCTTCTGCATATCAGTAGCTTTATTAAGTGTGTATAAGAAAAAACGCCTACATCTATTTTTTTTTTTAATTTTAACCTTGCTTTGTCCCCCCTGTCCGGCCACCTTATAGCGTCCAGACAGAAGGTAAAGTGAGGATAAGAGCCTTAGGGAAATTTTAGAGAAGGAACGTGAACAACACTCATTCGATCAGGCAACAGTTTACAGAAGGTTTAGCTCTAGAGCGATCTAGGGTTCCAGTCAGCTGGGTTCATTCTATCATTACACAATTTCTACTTATGCTTCTCTCTGTTCCTCTCTCTCAGAGTCTTAGACTCCCGATCTATGTTAAACAGACATCAGAGTCAAACGATGCTATCCATTGCTCGAGTGACATGTTGCATGCTTAAATACAAAGGTCAGACTCGATTTTAACGACTTTGATCGACGCGCGCAACACGTACGAAGCAAAGCGCGGCGGTGAAATGTGGCGCGGCACGCTGGCTCACTCAGTCACGGCGCATGCGAAGGCTCAAAGGGCGGCGCCATAGGGTAGGACTCTACAACCTTTTTTTATGTTCTTTAGAGTTATATTTTTTTCTAGTTCTGTTCTAGAGTTTGTTTCAATATTTTCATTGAAACCTATAGCTAAAACCCCAGCTTACCTAGCTGAGACTGTTAATTAATTTGTAAAACGTTTTTTGGCTGCTAGTTTGAACGTTTGATTTGCATGTTTAAAAACTACACTTTAAGTTGAAAAATTTGATCATCATAACATTTTAATAAAGTTACACGCTTAACACAGTTTCAATGGTCGTTTGCAAAAAAGCGTTAAACACGTAAGCTTCATCAAGGGTCGGCAGATTCGGCACAACGTATGAAGCACGTTACTCTGCCGTTTACAAGCAACCACGGGGAAACACGCGATTTAATCATGTCACACGAACGAGAAAAATTAGCGGTCGGCGGACACACATCGGGCCCACACACAAAATACTCGCACGCGCACACACATACTCAGTTGCAGAAAGGGTTCAAAGGGACACACAAGAGAGATGCAATTCATCAAATGATCGATGCAGCACTGTGCCTCGAAACCGCTTCGGCACTTCTCAACTCACATCAGTCTGACAGCCTTTCGCCACGCACTTAAAGTTTCCTTCGGCAGTTCCAAGATCAGACTGAAACGTCCAAGTGAGCAACGCTCTGCTGTGTTCGTTCATGCTGAGCCTGTCGCTTAGTCGTGCTTGTGGCCGTGACGGCGGGAGTGCTTGGTGGGAGCGGAGTACTTGGTGGGGGCGGGAGCAGCCATGGGGGTGGCAGGGATGGTGGCAGTGGTCACGCACTTCTTGCCAGTGTCAGTGAAGCCCTCGGGGCAGGAAGTCACCCGAGTGTAGGTGGTCTTGGTGCATCCGCCAGCGGCAGAGCCGGAGGAGGAGGAACCGGCGGGGCAGGAGAATTCAGCAGGGACGGACACGGTGGAAGCACAGGCAGAGCCAGTGTTCACAGTGCCGGCGGGGCAAGAGAAAGTGGTGGAAGACTCAGTGCGGTAGGTGGTGGTGGGGACGACGGTCTCAGAGATGGTCTCGGTGCGGTAGGAGAGCTGAGAGATCATCATGGTGGAGGGCTAGTTGGCAGTGCCAACGGTCTCAGAGTGAGCGGTCTCTATCACAGTCTCGGTAGTGTAGGTGGGGATCATGGAGACGGTCTCAGTCATGGGGACGGGGGTGGAGAGAATCTTGGTCTCAGTGACGGTCTCAGGGGCGTAGGAGGTGTCGTACTCAATGAGAGTGTTGGGGCCGACAGCCTCGATGGTGTAGTCAGTGGAGACGGAGTGGGAAGTCTCAGTCATGGAGGAGGTGTCGTAGGTCTGGAAGGTCTCCTCAACAGTGGTGGTATCAGAAGTCTCCTCAGTGAAGTAGGTGGCGACAGCAGGGACGGCCTCAGTGTAAGAGCTGGTCACAACTCTGAACTTGGTCTCGGTGAGGCAAGAGCCAGAGACACCGGGAGCAAGGGAAGCGCCGGGTCCGTAGTTGCCGGACATGGCATCAGAGCAGGAAACGTAGCTGATACGGTCATTGGAGACAGTCACGGTCTCGGACTTAGAGGCAACAGAGTAAGAGACAAGGGCGGGGACGGTCTCAGCGTAGGAAGAGGTGGAGAGAGACACGGAGGTCTCCTCGAGGACCATGTTGTCATACACAGTGTAGACCTCTTCGGTGGTGGCGGTCTCAGTCACGGTGCGGGTTTCGTATCTGTAGAGCTTGGGGACGGTCTCAGTGACGGTGGAGGTCTCGTACTGGATGGAGGAGGTGGTGTAGGACTCCATGGGGACAGTCTCGTAGCTGGGCGCAGCGCAGGTCATGGAAGCGCCCTCACCGATGAGAGAGGTGCCCTCGGGGCAGGCGTAGCTGCCGGACTTCTGAGTTTTAGAGCCGGGGAGGAGGGTGGCGGAGACGGTCACGGTGGTGGCACGCTTGCAGGAGGGAGCGGCGCTCTTGCCGGAGAAAGAGTCGGCAGATCGAGCCGGGGGCAGCACCGGGGTACTCGGTGGCGTCGGCAGGGCAAGCGGTGTGGGCCTCAGAGACGGTGTAGGGGGTGCGGATGGTGATGGTAGTGGTGCACTCACCCATGGCGTTCTCGACAGTGCCAGAGGGGCAGTAGTACACGGGGGTAGACTCAACCCGGGAGACGGTCACGGTGATGGGTCTCTTCTCGAAGCGAGCCTGCTTGAGGCTTGAAGACCTAACTCGAGATTTTTAGATTTCTAAAGTTAATATTTAACAGGGGTGAGTGTCTAAAATTACATTAAAATTTAAAAGCATCTTTAAGTAGAATTTTTAAAGTTGGGGACTAAAGGGGTGATTTAAAAAGTGATAGTCCGAGCTAAAATCAGTTTTAACTGTCGACGTCAATCTCAAAGTCTTCGTTTTTCCTTCTGTCATCTGACCCACACAGCACTTGCATATACAAAGACACATACACAAGTGGACACAGGTTTACATTGATATCATTTCACACAATGGCCGATTTCACAAACGTGCCTACGTCAGTGTTTGAGCTGAAAGACATCTTGAATCAAGGCAGGGTCCCTTTGGTCACTCAGCTGCTGCAGTGGGGGCTGCTGTCTCTTGAAAAACAATGTGACAAATGCAAGTATTCATTCCATATCTATCTTGACTTCATGATAGAAGGCGACCCCATAGAGACCTGCACTGGGAGATGCGCTACCCCAAGATGCAAGAACACGGAATACAACATCTCCATTGGCACTTTGATCAACACGCGCTTCTCCGATCTCTCTCCGGAAGCAAAGTGTCTGGCTGCCTATGCATGGAGAGAAAGTCTGCCTCCTCTGAAAGTGTGGACACTTTTCTCTTCTCTCAAGAAACTGACAGACAAAAGGAACAAAGAGTGCAAGTGGGGTTTCACTGTAAAGCAAATTCAGACATTCTACCGCTACGTGCGTGCATGGGTGGATGAGTTTAACCAGAACACCTTTCAGCAGATGGGGGGCCTAGCAGAGCAAGAGGGAAAAGGAATTGCCTACGTTGATCTGAAAGACGCCTTCTTTGGAAAGAATCCTGCGTGGAGACAGGCAAAGGACCCTCACGGTGCTTTTATTCGAATGGTAGCAGCCGACGAGATCTGTCTTCAGCCTTGTTTCCGTCGAAAGCAGGAGGCAGCAAAGGCGTCGGATCAGTCAGTGAAGAAGCAGACACAGATGGAAAGATGGGTATGTGCATGCGTTGATGAATCGACTGACCAATTCAACTTTCGCATCCTCCCCCGCGGTCGATCTACACGCACAAAGGGAAACATCACAGAATTCATCATCGACACCTGTGCTGTATGTACAGAGCTGTGCACAGATGCTCTGAAGGCTTACTGCCCAAAGACTCTGGCCCGTGCAGGCATCTTGACAACGAAGTGTAATCATGGCAAACGTGAGTATGTAAAAAAAGACGAGAAAGACTCGCAAGGCAACCCAAAGAGTTCTCTCAAGATGGAGAGTCTTTTCAACCGGATCCGTCTCTTCTTGCATCTGTACAATTTGCAGAGGCAGCAATGCACAGTGGATGAGAAGGGAAATCCCCCTCTCTACTACTACTTGCAGGAATGGAAATTCAAGTGGGAAAAGAAACTTTTTGCAGCAGGAGGAGGGAAATTTGGTTTTGGGGAGCTTTTGAAAGCTCTACGGGAAGTCAGTAGGCACTATGGATGCAAGACGGTCCGTGAGTGGGAGTCGGGGGGGAGGAAGGTGTGTTTGTTTCCAAAGGCCAACAGTTCGAAGAACTTTGGAGGAGATGCAGACGATGAAGCTGACGAAAGGGTGGAAGAAGGCCTTGTGGAAGAAGCATTCAAGAAACCAGAGTGCAACTGCGGTTGTCGGGACGGGAGAGTGGGTGTGAGTGGGTGAGTGAACGTGTGGTTGAATGTATTCATGTGTATGAATCTGTATAAGTGCATGTGTGTGTATTGACAAAGAGTGCATGCATGTGAATTAATGCATGTTGATGAGAATCATTTGAAAAAAGACACACAAGACTGTGTACATGAGAATAGGTCCATCTATGAATAAATACAGAGCCAGACAAGACTACATATTTTTATATATTCAACTGACCGAGTCTGATAGAGTGGGAGACTTTCCTGTGGGTTCCCAAGCCCATTAGACTGCAGTGCGGCAGTCTTTACACAAAAGGCACACCGGCCCATGTGCACCATTGGCCTCTGCAATGAATCCATCCATCTTCTCTTGCCACACAGCCATGCTGAACTTCTTGAAGTCCAACTTGCAGAGCCTCCAAGGATGGGCCGTGTTGTTTACGGGCACTATATGGTCCATCTCCAAATTGGACCGAAGAAAAGTATGCCGCACTTTGTATGTGCCCTTCGCCTTTCTCCGTCGAACTGTATACTCCTCCCTTTCATACCCCTTCCCACACTCTGCACAAGAAGGGGATGTGCCACCGAGGCTAAAGATAATATGCTCTTTAGCCTCTAGGTTCAACTCATTCTTTATTTTTTCTTCTCTCTCTTTTTTTGAGAGAGAAAACAAATCAGGAACTTCAAAGGGGCCAACGACCATGTTTTCCTAAATTCAAGAAGATGAGACAACGAAATCAGCTGAATTTTTGCATAGAGTCAGGGTTTTATATGGGTCTTAGAGGAGGCGTCCAAATCGCGCTCCGAGAGCTTCCAAAATTACGTTTTTCAAGACATGTGTTCTTTCAGTCTGATGTATATATATATGTACATGCATGCATGTATGCGCATACATGCATTGTACACGGTGACCAAGCTATGGCGGCGCCCTATAGGTCTTAGTGTTGGAACACTTAGTATGGCGGCGCCCAAACCGATTATGCACCCCGGAGCAAGCTAGCACCCCTTCCATCACCCTAAACTGAAAGTGGCTAAAATCTCGAGTTGGGTCTTCACGCCTGCTTGACGGCTCTGGGGGAGGAGGAAGTGACGGGGGAGGCGGAGGGGAGGGTGACGCATGCATTTTGCAACACCAGTCCGTGAAAATTTCAAAATTTCACCAAACAGTGTGACCCAACGTCAGCCAGCAAGTGAATCCACTGCCCCAGCCTTTCTGCTCAAACGTTCCGTTTCCTTGAAGTTGCTTCTACCTTGAACCTCGAGACCCAGCACCCTTTACTTCTTTGTTTCTGTCTCTCGTGAGCAACATGAAGTTCCTTGCTGTTCCCACCGCTTTCGCTGTGGCTTTTGCCCAGAAGAAGGGTGCTGCCCCCGCTGCCCCTACTGTGTTCACCTGCCCCGCTGGCTACTCTCTCGAGGGCTCCAGCTGCACCAGAACCGAGGCCGCTGACTATGTGACCTCTTCCATCCCTCACACTGAGATGATCCCCGCCCAGACCTACTGCCCCAAGGTTGGTTGCTGAGACTGCCGTCTCCGTCTGTTTTTGCAGCATGTTTTCCTGTCTCCTCCAACTTTTTTGGTTCTGCATCTTCCCCGATCATGTTTTGCTCAGTCACACACCTCCATCCATGTACACATCTCCTTGCAGGGCTCCACCATGGGCGGCTCTGGCTCCTGCGCCAAGACCACCACCACCGCCAAGATCCCCTCCACCACCTCCATCCAGGTACCCATGACCTCTTGCCCCGCTGGCTCCATGGGCCCTGGCGCTGACGGCATGTGCACCACCACCAGAACCATCCGCGTCCCCGAGTCTCAGCCCCGTGACGTCCCTGTGACTTCCACCTCCGTTGAGAGAACCCCCTTCTCCGTTCCCGTCTCCAAGCAGGTCTCTGTCCCCGGTGCCCCCACCTGCCCCTCCGGTTCCTCCATGTCCGGCGGTGCTTGCATCGTGACTGGCTCCACTACCCAGTACTCCACTGAGGTTGTCCCTACCACTCTCTCCTTCCCCGTGTCCACCCCCGTCTCCTCCTCCGTGTGCCCCTCCGGCACCACTATGGCTGCTGACGGCAGCTGCACCGCCACCCTCTCCTTCCAGTCCGTTGAGACCACCCCCTCCGCCAGATCCATCCGTGTCGCCACTCTCGCCTCCAAGCCCGCCACCTACAACCTGCCCATGACCACCCTCAGAACTGGCTCCACCTGCCCCCAGGGCTCCTCCGCCCAGGCTGATGGCACCTGCGCCGTCACCCTCAGAACCTCTTCCCTTGAGGCCTACTCCGTCCCTGCCTCCAGCCAGATCCCCGTGATCACCTCCGTCCCCCAGACCCTCACCCTCACCAAGCAGGTTCTTGTCCCCTCCTACTCCTGCGCTGCTGGCTCTTCTGCTTCCGGCTCGGGAGAGTCCATGCGCTGCACCATCTCTCTGCCCACCACCTCCCGCGTGACTGAGCAGAAGACCGTCAAGAAGGCTCGCTTCGAGAAGAGACCCGTGACCGTCAACGTCTCCCGCGTTGAGTCTGTCCCCGTGTACTACTGCCCCGAGGGAACCGTGGAGAACTCCATGGGCGAGTGCACTGTGACCGTCACCGTCAGCAGACCCATCACCGTCTCTGAGACCCACACCATGTGCCCTGCCGACGCTGAGGAGTTCGGACCCGGCTACGGACCCGGCTCTGG
>JAHBMJ010003200.1:0-12454 GCA_018398765.1 Chromera velia
CTCTCTCTCTCCCTCCCTCTCTCCCTCCCTCTCTCTCTCTCTCTCCCTCTCTCTCTCCCTCTCTCTCTCTCCCTCCCTCTCTCTCTCTCTCCCTCTGTGTGTGTGTGTGTGTGTGTGTGTGTGTGGAATGCAGGGACGGGGACGACGGGGTTGGAGAAGAGGATGAGGGGGAAAGGGCGGGGAGTGGGAGTGACAGTGAGATTGACGATGAAGGACGTTTGAAGACCGGGAAGGGAAAGGGAAAGATGGGACAGAACAAGAACAAGGGGAAAGGAGATGTTGAGATGGGCACTGGCGGGGAAGAGGCACGTCCGATGGATGTGGATGATGTGGGTGATGACGACGAGTCTCCGAGTGGGCAGAGAAGAAGGAGAGAAGAAGAAGAAGATTCGGAAGATGAAGACCAGACACGGGGGAGACTCTCGTCTTGTGCAGCCTCTAGGAGAGAGATGACACTCGACCGCGTCATCCTTTCAGGCAGACGACAGGACATAGAGGAGCAGAGATCCAAGCTCCCGGCATACATGATGGAACAGGTCAGTAAAAAGTCAGATTCATGAACATAGAATGTATTTTTCTGTCCCAGAGAAAAAAAGCCGTAGGATACGTGTTGTCAAAAAGACCATGGGTCGCATACGATGGTCCCTCTGCGTGTTGTAGAGAGCTGGTGTTCGGTGTCCGTTTTGAGAGAGCAGACTGGACGATCGAGAGGGGGGAGACTGCGCAGTGCCATTTTAAAAAGAACCTCTGCGGATCACGACTGTTCTCGACACTCTTCTCCTTGTCTTTTCGGACCACTGGAGATTGTCTGAGGTTCGTGAAAGGAAGGGTGGCAGAGCTGACTTGGTCTTTCTGTGTGTACCTGCAGGAGATTGTAGAGGCCGTGTGTGAGAACGACACGGTGATCATTAGTGGAGATACAGGATGTGGAAAGTCCACGCAGGTCGGTCTGTCTCCCTCCCACTGTGTATCTCTGCCGTAATTCCTTCTCTTTATTTTACAAAGATTTGCGTCCGTTTGGAGCTGGGGGGAAAGGTGTATTCTGCCAAAGCACATGTGCATAGAGTGCTGCCGACTTAACCTTCTCAATGCAAGGCTTGTCTGGTCTTCCGGACTCCCGCTTCCCATGCATTCCCTGCAGATCCTGTCTCCATGCAGGTCTACATGAGGAACGCAAAGTGGCCGTGAGTCTTTCTGATGCAATTCTTTTTCGCGTTCTCTTCTGTGACTGTGGCCTCCTCTTTGCATTGAGTGCAGGTACCTCAATTTCTCTACGAGGCTGGATTTGCAGTACGACGAGACAGAGATCCTTCAAAGGACAAAACGACAACAACCTCATCTTCCTCTTCTTCATCCTCTTCCTCTTCCTCTTCAACTCCTACTGCCCCCTCCAAGCCTGCACGTCTGATGATTGGCGTCACCCAGCCGAGGCGGGTCGCGACGATCGCAGTGTGCAGACGCGTCGGGGACGAGTTCAACGACCCCGAACTGGCGGGATACCAAGTGAGATACGACAGATCCCACATGGGAGCGAGGTGCGCGTTGAAGTTCATGACAGACGGGATTCTGCTGAGAGAGGTCCAGTCGGACTTCCTTCTCAGGTCAGCGCACACTTTTCCGTAGGCTGCACAGTTATCCAGACGCTCTGGCTGGTTTTCTTATTTCCTTCTCCCTCATTTTTGTGTGTACACGACTCCCTCTTTCAAATGGCCTTGCCTCGTTTTCAGTCCGTCTTCGTGGCCATCGAGTTGGAAGGAAATGCGAGACGTGCACCGCACCTGTTGTTCATGAAGACAAGAATCATAATGCAGCTGCACAGAACTGCCTGACTTTCTTACTGAGTGATTGCAGCGCATATGCGGTAATTGTGCTCGATGAAGCCCACGAGCGATCTGTCAACTGTGACGTTCTTATCGGTCAGCTGCAAAGAGACTGAAGTCTTTTTTGCATCCTGTGTACAGACGGGCGAGCTGGACACAAAAGTGAAGTGTGCCCTGCAGAGGGCGCTGTTTTTCTAGGGAGCACAGAGTGTGTGTTACTATGTAAGCCCGAGAGGCGATCTGGTGTGGACCGAAGTCCTTCCTGAGTGGAGGAGCAAACGGCAGAATGGACTTCCGATCACTCAGTAGCCTCTCTCTGTGTGTTCTGCTGACCCTTTTTCCCGTCCTTCCAACTTAATTTTGCAGGACTTCTGTCGAGATGTGCCGAGCTACGAAGGCGACAGTGGGAAGAGAGGATTTCGGATCTTCCACCTCTCAAGTCAGTCAGTCAGGCAGAGAGAGAGAGAAGCACGAAGACAGAAAGGATGGCAGCCATAAATTCATCTTCTACATTCACACAGGCAACAGACAGAAAGCAGGAGCCCAGAACTGCGGAAGGGCAGTCAGATTTGAAACAGGTAGTGATGCCTTCATGACCCTCTCTTTCAATTCTCTGTAGGGAAGATTCTTCTTGGGGGTCCTTTTCAATTCTTTTGTGGTATTCGACTACCTGGTTGGACTGCAACAGCCAGCGTGTTGACGTTTTCTTGTCGCTTGACTGAATACTGCTGTCAATGTACGTGCCAGGTTTTTGGGCTCACATGATCTTTCGAGGTCGCGTCACAATTCAAAACAATCGGAGACCAAAGTTGTTCCTTCCTTTCTTCTAGCATTCATGAGAGAGAATTGAGCCTTGTTCCTGTTGCTTCTCCCTCTGTCCTCTGCAGGTTGGTGATCATGTCTGCCACTTTGCGTCTCTGTGACTTCACGGAGAACTCCCGGCTGTTCCCCTCACCCCCTCCTGTACTGAACATCGATGCGAGGACTCACCCTGTTGCTCTGCACTTTGCCAGACGAACAGAGAGAGACTACATCAAGGCGGCAGCTCGGAAAGTCAGACAGATCCACGAGTCAGTCAGTCTGTGAGTCAGTGCATGAGTTTGCAAGAGATTCTCTTCCATAGCGATGCATGCATGAAGCAGATGGAGTAAATAAAAGAGTACTTGGACTCTCTCGGGCTTTCTCTCTGTCTCTCTATTCTGACACTTCTTGCACGCCTGAAACCCCCTGTTGTCTTCTGGCTCTCGTGTTTGCCTGCCTGCAGGAAACTTCCCAAGGGAACGATTTTGGTTTTCGTGACTGGAAAAAGAGAGGTGCGCCCGTTGAATTCTGTTTAGGCAGTGAGTGTAAGGTCGTTGGGAAGAATCGGGGTCGTCATTGAAATAGAAAGAACCTGAGGATTGACACTGCTTTTCCCCTCTCCTTCCAGTTCCGAGCTGCTTTGCCGCAGACCTTCGGGGTTTCCCTGCTCGCCCTTTTTTCTCGGGAGATTTCTATGTCTTCTGTGTACTTGAGCTCAGTTTCCTCCCTTTGTTTCCTGTTCTTTTTTCTTTCCTCCTCCGCAGGTCCACCGACTCTGTTCTCTTTTGAGTCGGAAGCCTCCCAAGAAGGCAGGGGGGGGAGACACGGAAGGGACGGCGGGAGGGGATGAAAAGATGGATGGAGAGGGAGGCGAGGGGGAACAAAAGTCTGGTGAGGGGGGAGAAGAGGGCTCAGAAGTTTCTGATGCAGACGGAGAGGCAGCTTTGGATGATGGAGACGTCTCCAGTGACAGTGAGGGTGCAGAGGACTTTGACGATCGCGTCTCCACTGACGCTCTGCATCCAGAGGGGGTGGCGGAAAGCGGGTCAGAAGAAAATGTGAAAAAGCCGATACAGAGTACTGTCGAGCCTCCACAAAAGATAGTTCGGCTGCAAGCAAATGGAAAAGGGAGGAAGGGGAAGGAAGACCAATCTACCGGTGTGAAGTCGGCAGAAGAGAAGGAAGAGGAAACCGACGTAGAGGCTCCAGAGAATTTTCGTCTCGAGGGAGATGACTCAGACGGCCCTGTGACATTTCTAGGCTCAGATGCCCTCCCGCCAGGAACGGTTGCTGATGAGTCTGACGCATTGAGGGCCAGGGGACTAGGGAGGGATGACCGGGACACCTCGACTAGACGGCAAAGAAAGGCGGGGGGGGCAACTGTCAGCTGGAAGGGAAGCGATGGGGAGGGTAGACTTAGTGCTGTGCCTTTGTTTGCATCTCTGGCGGCGCAACAACAAATGAAAGCGTTCCGCCAGGCAGCAGAGAATGAGCGAGTGGTCGTCGTTGCGACGAATGTTGCAGAGACCTCAGTCACTATACCGAATGTGAGGTGAGTGTGTGGGCAGACAGAGAAATCATGTTTTCGTGGAAGTAATTGATGGACAGCTAGGAGCAGAAGGAGAGACGAGACAACCTCTCGGAGATTCTGTGTCCCTGTCGTTGCTGCCTCTTCTGTTTCTGGCTGTCGCTCTTCTTTTTTTCTGTCGGTCGGTCTCACTGTCAAAGTACCCGAAGAGGTTGATATCGTTTGGGACATGCTTTGAAGGAATACGTAAAAGTCCTGCGAAAAATGCGGTCTCCTCTCATTGTTCCCTTTTTGCTTTCGCCGTGTCAGGTATGTGGTTGACTGCGGCCGAGAAAAGAGACGACAGTACGTGCAAAGGTCAGTCAAATCGGTTGAGCAGAAAGGAGGCAGGCTGCGGGAAACTCACAGATACCGCTGTAAACAGATAATAATTCTCTTTCTTTCTTTGACTGAGGAGAACGTTTTTGGTCTGTCTCATGGGAAACTTTGCTTCTCTGTTCCGACTTTCTTTCTCGTGAGGCTGGCTGTTATGTTTGTCTTTTTGGTTATTCCCACCCTCACTCACCTTCCTTGTGTGAGCGTCTTTGTCTACGCGTCGCTCGACTTTCAGCCCTCCATTATTTCCCCCCCTTCTGCAGGTCTGGCGTCTCCTTTTTTGTCATCGACTGGGTGTCTAAAGCCTCGTCTGACCAGCGCGCAGGAAGGGCAGGGCGCGTAGGGCCGGGACACTGTTACAGACTGTACTCCTCTGCGGTCTACGCAGACGTCTTCAGACCCTTCCCTCCGATTCAAATCATGACCACACCTCTCGACGCCCTTCTTCTGTTCATGGCCTCATTGGGAGTCCCCAGACTCCACTCATTTCCCTTCCCCACACCACCCCCAGCTACAGCCATAGCAGGTGCACGTGAGCGACTGGTGCTTCTGGGGGCGTTGGAGGAAGGAAGCAACAGGCGGGAGGGACTTGTATGTTCGAAGCTCGGGCTTCGACTGGCCCTGCTTCCTGTTGCGCCCCGGTATGGGAAGATTCTATTGTCCGCCCTGCAGAAACGTCGGGGGCTTGAGAAGGAGGGTAAATTGGAAGAAGAGAGGGGGGCGGTCTTTGTTTCCAATGCCTGCATGGCTGTTGCTGCGCTTTCTGTAGGCGCGCTGTTCGCCCTTGGGGGGGTTTCTTCCGCGGGTCCCGAAGAAGAAGAAGAGGAGGAAGAGGAGGAGGAGGAGGATGAAGAGGAGGGGGAGGAGGAGGAGGGCGGGGAGACGGAGACGGGGGCAAAAAGGAAGAAGAATATTGCAGCTGCCGCTAAAGAGGCAAGGAAGGAACGTTTGAAGAAAAGGAAGCAAGACAAATTAGAGGAGAGGGGAAGGTTAGAACCCCCTTGGCGAAGTTTTTCTTCAGATGTTGAAGCCTTTCTTTGTGTGTGCGGGGCATTTGCGCTCTCACCTGAGAGCTCAAGACAAGGTCTGTGCAGACAAATGGGTCTGCACTATCGGCAAATTGAGGAGGCAACGAATCTGGCACATCAGTTAGGACGCATCCTGTCGATGCGCATCGCTGGATTCTCTCTTCCGCAGCCTCTCCGTCCCCTCCCTCCCACTCCTCTTGAGTCTTTGAGACTCCGGGAAGCTGTAGCTGAAGGTCTGATCGACCACGTTGCAGTCCGCACAGGCACAAACGGTATTCCGCTGGCAAAGCTACCAACCGCTGAGGACGGACAGACGACGATGCCCACTGCGCGACGTGCCCTTCAGTACGTGACGGGAGGGTCCGCAGGGAAAGACGGATATGTATACGTCCACCCTTCCTCGAATGTGTATGCATTGCGGCCCCGTCCCGACATCATCGTCTTCAACCAGCTGCTGGTGTCATCGAAAAGATTCATGCAGTCAGTCAAGGAATTCATCGTTTACTCAGTCGGTGCTTTCATTCGCACGCAAACACTCAGTCAGTCAAGCAAATGCGCTATTAATGTGTCACGCTTTCATTCAATCATATGAAACATATCGTTTGCTGGTACATTGGAAGTGACATGTATGTGGTCTGATTGGGGTTGTTGCATAGGTGGCCCAAAAGGCTCCTTCAACTCTTTCTTTTCAACTTTCGTCAATGCCTGTGTGCGTGAATGTGTTCGCGTGTTTATTGTGTTTGCATGAGCGTGCCGCCCTCTCCTTATCGGTCTGCACTCCCCTTTGCCAATCTTTTTGTGCAGCGACTGCGTGCCTGTGGACGCTCTCTTCTTGGCCCGCCTGGCTACTCTCTCCTCAGCCCCCCCCTGCCTGCAGAAGGGGGAGATCAATGACGTTCCTCAGCCTCAGTCAGTCAGTCAGTCAATCAGTCAGTCGGTTAGTCAGTGTGACAGTCAGTCAGTCAGTCAGTCAGTCAACTAGTTAGTCGGTTAGTCAATGTGACAGTCAGTCAGTCAGTCAGTCAGTCAATCAGTTAATCGCTTAGTCAGTGTGACTGACAGTCAGTCAGTCAGTCGGTCGGTCGGTAGGTCGGTCGGCCGGTCGGTCGGTCTATCAGTCCGAAAGGGAAGAAAAGAGACAAGGAGTCTGACTGTAAAGGAATGAGAGAGTCTTTGGGCCGGTGCGACTTGACAGGTGACTTTCAGGAACAGGAGGGAGAGTGACGGGTGCCTTTGCGTGACTTAAATCAAACACAGGCAGGCCTCTGACCAGTAGCACGAAGCGACGTGGAATGAATTGTCTCAGGCAGGGAACAAAACCGACAAATGGCGTTTGTTGGGACTTGTCTCGGCAAAGTTTGAGCTTTTGTTTACAGACATTTTTCTGCTGTCTTCGCACCCTTCCCGGGAGGATTCCATTTCCTTCCATACACATACGCACGCTCCTTCATACACATAGAAAACGTGTCTCTCTGTCGGCAGATATCTCTCCGAGTCTGATAGAGTTGCGGGCTTCGTGACACCTCGCTACGTGAACCCCCCCCTTGAGTTTTCTCTGCCCACAGTGGAGTGCGACCTTCCGCATTCGGACATCAGAAGGTCGGCTTCTTATTCAAAGAGAAACACGCAACAAAGAGATCGAGAGGCAGAGACGCGAAGCTTCATCTATCGGCTGGAGGGACACAAATAAATTTATTCATGACGAGGGGAAAGCTCCTGAATTTGGTGTTTCATTTCCATCGTTCTTTTGCGGCATCTCTACCCGCCCACACACTAACTTTGCTGTTGATGATCTGTCTGCGTACATACACATGCAGAAACACACACACATGTACTCATAAATGAATGCAGGTACCGAACTTTCGCCTCCGCGTTTCTGGAAGGGTGCGTGTGTCCCCGCCTGCGTCCGTTTGCGCCCTCCCTTCTGCGGAGGTCCTCCTCGGTCCTGAGCGCCAACTCGTGGGCAGTGCCGCAGTCCGCTGCGTTGGTGGTCGCTCTGCAGAAAGCGGGGGTTGCGTCTCGGGGGGAGCTCAGAAAGCGGTGGTTACAGGGAAGCGGCAACGGAGTGGAGGGGGGGTGGGGAGGTCGGTCGTTCCTGTTGCCAGAGTACCTCCGTTGGCTTCCCTCTTCCTCTCATGCCGCCGCGAAGGCCATGTGGCCCCCTTTGTGACGTGCAACTTTTAAAGTCCGGCGACGGTATTGAATGTCTACGATTGCTAAGACAACAAACCTACGTGCAGATCATAACATGACAACTTTGAAATTATCATTATATATGCGTCTGAGCGAAAGGTTTGAAACACATGTTTTTTATAAGATACTACTACTATTTATAGTACAAGTCTACAAATTTAAAAGACTATAATAATATTGAATAGTTTTAGTGTATGCGGACATTGAATGAATGAATAAGTTAGGTTAAAGCCGGTGAGCCACCTCTTAGGCTTTGGCTAACCCCGCATGCCATGCAGAAATTCGTTACGCAACCTAGGTTCCATAGGGCATTTGAAGGCTTGCAGGACTAGGCGGCCCATTTAAAGTTGTAGACTTTCATTATGATTTGATGTTGATCGACTATAGATTTGTGATCGTAGATGATTGTATGTTAATTAAATGAGAATAATTCAATGAAAAGTTGATTGTCAAGGTTCTTTTTTTTCTTTTGTCTATTTTTTGCGCGTCTCTGTAAAATTTAAATTCTATTTAGAATGTTAGCTCCATAGTAGGCTTTATAAAGATATGTGTTGAGGGGCTATGTAAAAATTCATTTGAGTGCCAGTGGCATGCAAGACCCCCCCCCCCCCTTTAGACCTCGTCGCTTCGGCATGCAAACTAAGCCGTTTTCCCCGAGTGAGCCATTTTCCTCAAGCGAGCCATTCTTATTGTAGTGAGTGTGAACACAGAAGTTCGTTGCTTGACTCATGAGAGAAGATCGTGCAGTATTGACAGAGAACGACTGAATCAGATCTGAAAGTGTAAGGAGTCGTGTCACTTCAACTCAGACACAAGAGGCGTACAGTGGTCTTCAAACGGCGGTAAGCATCACAAAGCAAGCACTCAAGCAATCCCAGTCTCTGCTTCTGGTATCCGTGACTGATCTTCCAGTGCAGGTCGCGGAAATCATCAGCCTTCTGCAACATATTCAGACAACACTTTCTTCCATCTCGAGTGTTTCCGTCTCCAGGGATGAAGAGACAAACTTGCAAGAGTGCAGCTCCGAAATAAACCCTCAAGAGATGGACAAGCCTAGTAGCGTTTCCTTTCGCAAGTCAACCAGAAGAGGTAAGCGCTGATCAAGATTGCAGTGGCTCCAGACGCTAAGCCTTCAAGGAGAGGGAGATGGCAGAAATAAAAACGGTTACGTTTTTCCAGGCGCCTTCCCCTTGTCGCATCCTTCCAGCGACCTATCAGCCTGGGAGGCCCACAGCTTGCCCATGGTATCCATATTGTCCGAGGCCCTTCCACTAGGTTTCTGACAAGGCCAAAGGCTTTGGCAGCAACGCTATAGTAGATGCTCAGTTGCGTGTGCCTTCCACGAGACTGTCCCACCAAGTGAACCACCTTCACGTCTCTCCTCCCCCCAACTGCAATGTCACTGTGCATAGCGAGGTCTTGCGCAACACACCCAGTTCAGGTCAACCTGCAAGTGCAGAACAAGACAGTCACCCTGTTGTAATAGTTCTAACTCCAGGAAGCTATCCGGTCCCCACATCCCCAGATGAAGACTCCGTCTTTCCACCTATGTACGAGACTGTCCCCGTCTCTACACCCACAGACCACGACTCGATCGTTCCACGTACAGCCATCCCAAGCCTCACGTCTTCTAGCGCGTCTTCTTTGACAGCGGAACCGATCTTTGCATCTCATAACACTTCTGCAGCGCCGGCTACCCTGCAATGCTGGCAATGCGAAGACAGCAATGCGGGAAAGAGGTGCAGTCACTGGCAGTGCAAAGTTGCAACTTATTGCAGCGTTGCATGTCAGAAGGTTCACTGGAAGACTCACAGAGCGAAATGCGACAGAAAGTAGGCAAGACACGTTATGAAGGGCACAAAGAAGGAGAATCTGATGAATAGTGCAGAAGCGCTAGACTTCTTGAAGAGAGTCGAGATAGCAACTAAAGCAAGGAAGCAGGAGCTTGTTAACAAGCAAGTGGTGAACTTTGTGGTTGGCTGTCTCTGCATCGACGGGCCCATCAAGACGATTGGCCAAGACAAGGATCGAACGGATATGCAGAGGGACGTTTGACTTACTCAGCTGATCAAAGGGGCACTAGACGCACTCACAGCACTCCCCAACCAGATGGTGGAGGATGCATTGGATAAAGACCCCAAAGAAAGCCTCCGAAATGATTTGCTTTGTCTGCTCTGCCATATTGCCGAACAAGACCTCATGCCGGAAAGGGTGAAGGAAGGGTGACACTGTGGTTGCGTGTGGTTGAAACCGCGGGTCAAAGTTTTTGTGTCACAGTGACTCTGCATGCTTCTCAGACGGTTTGTTCATCAATCGATGGTAAATTTCTTTCTCTTCTTATTCAGTCTCTATCTTCTTTCTTTTCTTTTCCCTTTCTTAGACTTAGAATGTGAAACCTGTCTTTCTTGTCACTCCCTCTATCACTTCACCTCTATTAGTCAGACAGAACAATTAGAAGCAATCCATAAGAAGAGAGAGGATTTCCTATTCTCATCTGTGTGTCTCGGGAAAAGAACGTTCATGGTGACTCTGAAAAGTGCGAAAGAAAAGAGAAGTGAACTCTCGATTTCCCTTTCCTTTTTTTTCTCTGTTTGAAAGTTTCTTTTCTGCAACTCTCTCTGTCACCTCACCTTTTTTGAGTCGGACAGAATAACAGAAAGCAACCCACAAGAAGAGAGAGGGTCTTCCATGCATTCTCCTCTGTGTGTCTCGGGAAAAGAATGTTCTTGGTTACTCAGAAAAGTATGAAAGAAAACAGAAGGGTACTTCTCTCTTTTTCTCACTTAGTCTCAATTTTTCGTTCTTTTTTCTCACTCTGGTTGAAGTTTCTTTTCTTGTTACTCTCCCTGACAGTGTCACTTCATCTTTCTGAGTCAGACAGAACGATAAAAAGCAACCCATAAGAAGAGATAGGGCTTTAATTACTGTTCCCCTTTATGCGTCTCGGGAAAAGAAACGTTCGTGATTACTCTGAAAAGTATGAAATAAACGTGTTCTCTCTCTCACTTGGTCTTAACTAGGTCTTAATTTCTTCTCTCAATTCTTTTTCTTCTTTTCACTCTTGCGTTTCAGCACTAAAAGTCATTTCGCTTTTGGCAGCCTTTTGCCCCTCTGCCAGATGGCCTCAGATAGTGACCATGTTTGATTTGATTTGATTTGATTTGATTTGATTTGAGGTAGGGCTTAAGCTCAAATCAAATATCCAGTCAGGGAGGACCTAGTGTTTAAAGACCTATCAAATACGATCAAATATTTGATCAATATGACTTTCAACCTCAAATATGAAGGTCCCGAAAAAACTTTTTGCAAGTACCAATCCGTCACGCATGCTGATTCAAATGAAAAAACCTAAATCTTGATGGTTTGCTCTCAAAAAAAAAACGTTTTGAGCTGCACTGAAATTAGAAAGCTGAAAAGCTAGAGAAAAAGCTCTCAGCAGCTCCCATCACCGATCGATTCGATTCACATTGAAGAAAGTGATCATGAAGAAGAGGAAAAGGAAGTGCCATAAAGCTGAGTGATTGTCGCCTCAATTTTGGTACGTGCTCTAACTTTATCGTATCAACCAAAAGTCATATGCAATTTCAAATCTATCAATTTTACGTTCTTAATCTCTATTAGTACTAGACTGAGACTAGTCACTGAATCTCAGTGACTAGTGTATATACACTGCCACACAGGCATATTTTTTTTACGGAACTGATAAGTTATAATTTTATATATATTTTTTTA
The DNA here is from genome assembly GCA_018398765.1 of Chromera velia. Lineage (NCBI taxonomy): Eukaryota > Chromeraceae > Chromera > Chromera velia. The sequence goes on from JAHBMJ010003200.1 coordinate 11,478, forward strand.
AATTTTTGAAACACACATCAGAAAATGTTCAATATAACTATTGTCATGAGAAAATGACCAGAGTGACAGTAAGTCAGTGACTCAGTGAGGAACCCTAAGAGATTAACCTCAAATCTTACCTCAAATATCAAATATTTGAGGTTGAAGCTCAAATCAAATCAAATCAAATATAATCAAATCAAACATAGTCACTAGCCTTAGACCGGAACAAGAAAGCCATTCAGATAAAGGAAAAATGATGCCGTGTGTGCTTTTTCTTCAATTATAAACTGTTTACGGCACAGGCTAGAGCTGTGTGGGCCAGCCAGGGAGGTTTGATACGTCTAGACGCTTTCTTTGGGAGCTGCACGTCGGACATTCGGCATTGGGGCGGGAGGCCAATCCTCCGGATATAAATCCTAATCCTAATCCTAAAAATAAAAAATGAAGTCTGACATAGTGACCATATTTGATTTGATTATATTTGATTTGATTTGATTTGAGCTTCAACCTCAAATATTTGATATTTGAGGTAAGATTTGAAGTTAACCTCTTAGGGTTCCTTACTGAGTCACTGACTTACTGTCACTCTGATCATTTTTTCATGATAATAGTTATCAGAACATTTCTGATGTGTGTTTCAAAAATTTAAAAAAATATATATAAAATTATAACGTATCAGTTCCGTAAAAATCACTTTCTTCAATGTGAATCGAATCGATCGGTGGTGGGAGCTGCTGAGAGCTTTTTCTCTGGCTTTTCGGCTTTCCAGGAGTGGGTGCTCCTGGGCTTCTATTCGGTTGCGGAGAGATGACAACGGGGTGAGACGGAGAACCACGCACATGTTTGCTATTGCTGTTGGTGTTGGAACCGTCCTGTTTCTGGGTAGCTAAGCATCCAGAGTTGGTAAGTTCGGCTACCCTCTGTGCTACGCCAGGGCCGACAACAAGCTCCTTGTGTTGGAGGTGAATATAGAGAGGTCGGTAGCCTTCCTCACC
>JAHBMJ010003202.1:0-30000 GCA_018398765.1 Chromera velia
GGTGGGTGGGTGGGTGGATCGGTCGTTGCCTTTCGTTTGGTTTCGTCTGCATGGCTTTCTTTATTCAGAACAGGAAAGGAGGAAAGTTCATGTTATGAGGCTTCCTCCCTCAATTGCTTCTACAACTTTTTCTTTTTGGGGGTCTTCGCTTTTTTGGTTTCTTCCCACAAGAAAACTGCACTTCTTTCCAAAGAATCAGTCAGTCATTCGTCTGCCGTTCTGAAATCGGTGCATGATAGGGGAAGGTAGAAGAATTTATGGCGATTTATTGGTCAGATGAATACTCCTCCGTCGCTGTCGACATCGAAATAGACTGGTCCAAACAAAATGAAATGCAATCAATAAATCAACCAAACGAAAAGCAAACAACCGAACGTACGCGGGTGTGTGTGTGTGTGTGTGTGTGTGTGTGTGTGCAGACGCGTTGAACATCCAGAGTGCCATCAGGGTCATCAAGGGAGGCAGGGCAGTGAGGGTGACGGGAAGGAAGTGGTACATCTCCGGGGCCATGGATCCTCGGTTGGTCAGTGGGTGTGTGTGTGCGTGGGGGGGTGGGTGGTGACGTCAGTCAGTGCATGCGCTTTCTTTCCGCCGCGCTGGGTGGGATTTGATTATTTGGTTGGTCTTTGTACATACCTGATAAAGGTTTTTTGAATGATTTTCGGTGTATTTTTGTTGACAGCATTTCCGGGTTTCTCATCAGCACTTGATGCGAAATTTCGTTCGTTTTGTCATGCTGGCTCACTGCAGATGCACTTTTGCGGTTGTCCTCGGTCTTCACATCGATGAGCAGAAGGAGAGAGAGAAGGAGAAGAAGGGGGGAGAAGGAAAGAGAAAGGCGGAGAGACGGCAGGATCTGCACTCTGTGGTCAGTCAAGGAGTGAGAGTCTGCTTACATGTTTCCCCTCGTGCTCTTTTTTTTGAAGTCCAGTCCGTGAAGTGAGTGGTGGATTGAGCGCAGTGGGGCTCAATCGGAAGCAGACAAAGCAGTCAACTCAAGCCTTGCTTCTTGCGTCCGTTCCTGTTGCTAGGCTGATTCTCTCTCTCTCTCTCTCTCTCTCTCTCTCTTTCTCTCTCTCATCCTCCTTCTTCCTCACCTGCATCTGTTCGGACCCTCGTCCTTCCTTCCTGGCTTATCTGATTTAGGGGGGGGGGCTTTTCTAACTGAAACGCGGACAGGCAGAGAGACAGACAGGCAGACAAAAAGGCAGGCAGGCAGGCAGGCAGGCAGGCAGAGGAACAGAAAGAAAAACAAAATGCCTTTATTATCTCTCCCCCCAGTGCAGTCGACCAGTTGCTTCGTCCGGTCTCTTCACCTGCGGAAGTTGTCCGTTTCTTTTATGCTCCAAGAATGCACGTGATCGTGCCTGTGCCCACGGTAACGTGAAAGCGCTCGAGTGTTCTTCTTGTTGACTGCATTGAACTTGCCCCTGCATATTCTCTCTGTGCTGGATGCTGCACTGAGTGCAGGTGATCGTGCCGATGTCCACCGAGGGAGTCAACGTGGAGAGACCCCACACGGTGTTTGGGTATGACGACGCGCCGCACGGTCGGTACAGGGGGGGGGGCGCTCTGCGTAGGCGTCTTCACGGCTGAAGGTCACATCCCTTGAATGTGCAGATACACTTTGTCTGGCCGACACCCTCAGTAGATCAGCGCGCACGCTCTCCTTTGTACCTCGCTCCTTCCATCCAATGCTTTCTGCTCCTGTGACGCTTCTTTCTACACACATAAACACACGCACACACATGCATAGTCGCACGCACGCACCACGGATGATGCAAGGATCTCAATCGAGACCGGTCTTAGTTTACCCACACTCTTGGCTGTTTGAGTTGTGCAGGCCATGCTGAAATGACCTTTGACTGCGAGGTTCCGATTGAGAACGTCCTGCTGGGACCTGGGAGAGGATTCGAAATTGCACAGGGGAGGCTGGGGGGGGGCAGGCTGCATCACTGTCTGCGTCTTCTTGGGGCAGCTGAGCGTTCGATGCGTCTGATGGCAAGAAGGGCGTTTGACCGGACGGCTTTCGGGGGTCAACTGTCCAGCAACGCCGCGTTCCGAGAGCGACTGGCGAGGTGCAGGGTGCAACTGGACTCCGCCAAGTGAGTGCTTGAGGGAGGGAGTCAGTGGCCGGGGGCGTGTGAGTGACGTGCCGTCGCATGTCTGCAGTCTGCTCTCTCACATTGCGACATGCTGTGTTCGTTGTGTATGTGTGTGTGTGTGTGTGTGTGTGTGTGCGTGGGGTGGGGAGCGATCTCAAGAGGACTATCTGGGGCGGTTCTGTAGAGTGGAGTGCGAATGGACTGGGCCGGGGCCGAGCCAATATCGATTGCAAGCGTTGTATTGCATTGCATTGTACTGCGTTGTGCAGATGGGCCTGCTACCACGCGGCCGATCTGATGGATAAGGTAAGCGAGGGCAAGGTGCCAGCCCGAAAACTACACTCAGCCATCGCCAAGGCAAAAGTCCAGACTCCGGAAGTGGCCGGGATGGTCATCGACGAGGCCATCCAGTTGTTTGGGGCAGCGGGTGTGTCGGATGTCACCCCGCTTGCTTACCTCTGGGCTCAGGTCGGTTTCTGTTTTTGTATGCGTATGTTCGTTGTAACGGTGGACTTTTGCTTTCTGTATCTTATTTCTTTTGTTCAATCCCGGTTGGGCTGGATGAGCTTTGCCCTGCCCCCCGTCCTGCATTTCTAGTGGGTGTCTCTGTATGCCGATATGAATGCATATGCAACGGGAAAGGGACAAGAGAAAGGATTCCCTTGCCTTCTCGAGCCTCTCTGTCGCTGGGTACGATTTAAGTGCGGTTCTTCGTCTCCTTCTTCTTCTTCTTCTTCTTCATCATTTCCGTTGTGCTGTGGAGATAAAATGAGACGAGACCCAACGGACGTGTGTCCGATCAAACTAGACAACGGAAGCAACGTCCCCCTGTATGGTCCCTCCTTTCTTTTCTCTCTCTGTGTGTGTATCTGTCTGTCTTCAGGCTCGCACCATCAGACTGGCAGACGGGCCCGATGCCGCCCACCTGCGCACTGTGGCGCGTCTGGAGCTCCTCAGCCAGGAGGAGAAGCAGAAGTCTGTCTTTGTCAATGAGAAGAGCGGCGGTGAGAAACAGCTCCTGAAGAGTTCTCGCTCGTTTGCCGCGCTCACTGCAAAAATGTGACCAGACCTCAAACCTGTGATCGATCAAATCGTAAGCGTGTCAAAAAAAAAGCTCAGTAAGTTGTTTGTTGAGCAGATCGACTGAAGCTGACTCAGGCTCGCTTGAATAATAGCTAGTCACTTACTAGATCGCCCAGATTTAAGTAAAATCAAGAATTACTAAGAGAATATTTGATTTCCATAGTGTTGATAAAAAAAATATTTAAAATGTTTAACAGTAAAAACGGTTGGAAAACAGTTTGAAAATTTCTATAATTAATATTAAATAGGATGCTTCAACTAGCCTGAGATGCTTCTAGGCGCCGCACTTTTAAAAAAAATTAGAAAAAAAATATGTAGTACGGTTAGGAGTAACGAAAGCAGGACGGTTACTAGGCGGCCGCTAGGCCGCCTGGTTACCAATTTTGTGGTTACGGTTAGTGACCATGTTTGATTTGATTATATTTGATTTGATTTGATTTGATTTGAGCTTCAACCTCAAATGTTTGATATTTGAGGTAAGATTTGAGGTTAACCTCTTAGAGTTCCTCACTGAGTCACTGACTTACTGTCACTCTGATCATTTTTCTCATAACAATAGTTATCAGAACATTTCTGATGTATATTTCAAAAATTTAAAAAGATATATATAAAATTATAACTTATCAGGTTATGATAATAGTTATCAGAACATTTCTGATGTATATTTCAAAAATTTAAAAAGATATATATAAAATTATAACTTATCAGGTCCGTAAAAAAAATATGCCTGTATGGCAGTGTATATACACTAGTCACTAAGACTCACTCTAGTACTAATAGAGATTAAGAACGTAAAATTGATAGATTTGAAATTGCATATGACTTTTTATTGATACGATAAAGTTACAGCACGTACCAAAATTGAGGTGACAATCACTCAGCTTTATGGCACTTCCTTTTCCTCTTCTTCATGATCACTTTCTTCAATGTGAATCACCTGTCTTTGATTGACAGAATAATCTCGTTCTTCAGTATTGGGAGCAGAAGTCTCTGCACCTTCCCTACAGACGGGAGATCGTAGCGGGGGTCCAGTGCCTTGACCAGCTTTCGCAATGCCTCGTTTTCTATGAGATGAGGCCAGCCAGCACTGGCCAGAAAGTCAGTGGTCAGCATATTGCACTTGATTCTGTTCTCATGTGTCTCTGCATATGGTGCGACCACGGCTTCTGCTTCATCTTTGGTGGGGAAAAACGTTCACACGTCAGGCTGCTTCGACTCCCCCGCCCCCTCCAACCGCTTCTCCTGTCTTTCTTGGAGCAGCTACACATGTTTGTCAGACGTGATCGTCAAGCCATGCTGATTGATGAGGTGGGTTTGAAAAGAACTGGTTACCGCTGCTGCATACTCACAGCCACAAATAGTTTCTCTTTCCTCCTCGGCTCCTTGTATTTTCACCTGACACTGAATCACATTTGCCCCCTTTTACACGGACCATATTTTTTTTGCGTACCCGGCTCTAAAAACAAATTAATGCCTCCTTTTTCCCGTTCGACCCTGTTAGATTGTGTGACATGTCTTTATGGGGTGTAAAATGTTTGTAGACGCTCAAAAAGGGGGCCGTAAAAGATGTTCCAGCACCAGAAAAGTCAATACAGCTGTTTGGAAAAACGTTCAGCTGATCGGTTTACCCTCTGCATGAAGTAAAAAGGGGTGAAACGTCAATTTCAGTACAGCTCAAAACGTTTTTTTTTTGAGAGCAAACCATCAAGATTTAGGTTTTTTCATTTAAATCAGCATGCGTGACGGATCGGTACTTGCAAAAGTTTTTTCGGGACCTTCATATTTGAGGTTAAAAGTCGTATTGATCAAATATTTGATCGTATTTGATAGGTCTTTAAACACTAGGTCCTCCCTAACTGGATATTTGATTTGAGCTTAAGCCCTACCTCAAATCAAATCAAATTAAATCAAATCAAATCAAACATGGTCACTAGTTACGGTAGTAGTGTTCCAATGGTAGTGGTATAGTAGTGAAAAAATAGGCAGATTTGGCCACATTCTGAGTTAAACTTAACCTACAAAACCAATTTTAGACTAGTAAAAATCATATTTTTGGCATTCATCAAAAGTTTATTCTAGTAAAAATCAATGTTCATCATTTTATGACTGAACTCTAACTCACTCTAACTAGTATATCATTATGTTACATTATGTATAACATATACTATTTGAGTATGATCATTCAGGGCTTTAAACAATAACAAAAATTAAACTGCTAATGAGTTAAGTGGTCAAGCTTTAAAATGGCCCTTAAATAGGTTCAGCAACTGTTTTTAGTAGTAGTAACTTTTTGCCAGAGTTCTTCCTTAAACTATCATGTACTATCATAGTAGTGGTACACGCATTCAAGTCTGCTGGTTACCATCTTATGGTTATCAAACTGACGATAACTCACTACTGTTTACTACTATTGTGCTACCATGATGATGATGATGATGATGATGATTGAGGGTTAAATCCTAGATCTAGCGACGCCAGATCCCAAGCCACTAACAAGGTTTTGAGGACAACCCAGAACACACATTCATGGGGGGGGGATGAGGAAGCACCAAGACCCGGAGGCCTATAGCTGGTAGTCTTTTAGCCTTCCTCCTTCCATCTTTCTCAGTCCTATACCTTGCAGCCGCTCGAGAAGAAGTTTGTTTCTTTAGTGTGCATGGCTTGAGAAGAAGTGCATGCATGAGCCATCTATGCAGAGGGCCTGCAGGGCGGCGCCGCGCCCCGTCTGCATGAGGAAGACCCCGGCCGCGCCGCCGCGCGCATGCAAAATAGCTGGCCGGCCGGGAGTCTCGATCAGCGGGAGAGGCATGGGAGAGGCTTCAATTGGGTTGTGTGGATTCAAATGGATTCAATCATTGAGGAAGCTGTCTGTCTGGATGTGTGTCTGCGTCTAGTGCTAAGGAGCCAACTGGAATTGAGGGCAGCTCGGTGTCCGTTTTGCTCTGTCCCCATGCGCAGTTCTGTTCAATAAAGAAAGACCTGTCGTAGCTCGGACTCGGAGACGGCGGCGGGTTTTGACTTCCGGAGGAGCAACCCAGGCTCATAAACAAGTCGGAACAGAAAGGTTGAGAGAACTCACATAAGGATGGCACGCAACCGTCTGACCAAGGAATACCGAGAGATCTCCAGACTGGAGGACGTCAGCATAAAATTGGAGGCAAGGTAGGTTTGTGACTGCGTCGAGCGACCAATGCAGTGACGGAAGGGAGGAACAAAGATATAAAAGCAGTCTGCTGTGTAAAAAATGCATGTGTGTGAAGAATAAAAAATCGGCTGTACAGATAGACGAATGGGTGGGGTGCAGAGAAAAGAGAGAGAAAGACCCCGGGCCCCGAGTCGTCAGGCGTAGACGGGCAGTGTCGTGTCTTCATTCCGGAGCCCGCAGAGAATGAGAGTGAGTGGATGGCGCATGGAGTGGTGTTTGGCGGGAAACGCATGTATAAATGCATCGATTTATTCAACGGGGACAAGCTGTTTGCATGCCGAGGGCTACCGCGGCCTCCACCCTCCAGACACAACCTCCGTGAAGCTGTTCTGCTGCCCCCCCACATGTCTATGTACTTGGGTCCGTACGTTTTGCGTGTCCAAAGATGCTTTTCTCTCTGCACAGTGCTCTACTCTGAACCGCCTGCCAGTTCACGGACGTGGTTTGCCTGCAACTTCAACAGCCGTTTAGTCCTTCTTGTGTTTTCCCCTCTCGAACGATCTACTGAAAACCCGCCCGCCCGCCCCCTGAATCAATCCGTACAAGCATCGATCGATTGATGTGCCCGCCCCCTTCATTCCCTTTCCTGCCTGCCCGCCTGACTCTCTTTACAGGCCCGCAGAGTGAGTGGCTCATGTGTTCTCCATGCTCTCACGCACGCACTTGATGCAGCTTGCCCTGCTTGTCTCTCTCTTCTTCTCCTCCTTCTTCTGCTCGCCTGCCGGTGAGAAAATTAATGAATGATTGAAAACGAATGAATGAATAAGTGTGCCAGTGAGTACAGAAATGGATGAAAGACTGAATTAGAATACAAAAGAAGGGAACACTTCGAAAGTGTGAGTTAACAAAGCAAACGAGTCCATCAGAAGCAATTCCTGCCCGCATCTTTCCCTTCTCCCCCCTCCCTCTCATTGCCTCAAACGACACCCCCCAACTGCACGCCACCACTCGATCGGTGCATGCAGCCCTGAAGATCTCCACGATTGGAACGCGTACTTGAAAGGACCGGAGGGGTCACCGTACGCAGTGAGTCAGTCAGCCATGAAAGAAGGCAGGCAGGCAGTCACGGTCGCTGTCTCCCTCAGAAAAACACTGACCCATTCCTTCATAATCTTTCTCTTTGACGCACGCACACACATACACATACACACACACACACACAGAGAGAGAGAGGGGGGNGGGGGGGAGGGAGAGAGGGAAAGAGAGAGAGGAACACAGAACGACAGAGACGCGCGCACACACACTCACAGACGCTCTCTCTCTCTCTGTCCCTCAAATACGAACACAGATAGACGCATGGATATGAGGACAGATTATGAGATGGATTGATAGACAGAAGAGCCGTCACTGCTGACTGCCTGCCTGCCTGCAGGGCGGGACGTTCACGATTCGCCTCCAGTGCCCCTCCCAGTACCCCCTCTCACCCCCGACAGTCACGTTTGTCACGCGGTGTTTTCACCCCAACGTTAACTTCGAGACGGGTGCGTGGCTCATGCATATGTATGCATGATGCATGACTCATGGATGCTTCTTTTTTTCATCCGCATGATTGCCTGCCGCATCTCTTCTCAGGTCGATTGTGGGTTGAATGACGAAGGCGGGCTTTCCCTTTCCCTTCCGTACGTTTTTCAGGCAGTTCAAAGAGAAGCACATGCAGAGAACAGAAGAAAGCAGGATGCGGTCTGGCTGGTTGGCTTGCTGTCCCTCTGTCTCAGCGTCCGTCTGGGTCTCTTTTCGTCCGCCCGATTTTGTGTCCGTGCCTGTGGCTCCACGTATTTCTCACTGGGTCTTTGCTGCCTGCCTGTCTGTGTCTGTTTGCATGTCTGTCTGTCTGTCTGTCTGTCTGTCTATCTTTCTATCTTTCTATTTGTCTCTGTCGCGAGACCCGGAAAAGGAAGTGGATTATGTTGAATAAGTCAATGAAAGGAGAAAGAAAGAAACCCTACAGTCCGTCTTTCTGTTTGTTGTCGAGTCTTCGTGAGAACCTATTTGAAGACTGACTAGCTATGCCTGTGCGTGCAGGGGAGTTGTGTCTAGACATTTTGAAGACCGACTGGTCTCCCGCCTGGTCCCTGATCTCCGTCTGTCGAGCAGTCGTGGCGCTGCTCCACGACCCCAACGCGGACTCCCCCCTCAATTGCGATGCCGGGAATTTGATTCGGTCGGGGGATATGCTAGGATTCCGAACTCTGGCAGCCATGTATACAAAAGAGCATGCGACTTAAAGAAGAAAGTGATCTGTGATGGAATCATTGATGGATATTTCTACTGACATTTCAAGACGGTTTAAATTGAATCCAGACGACGTTGAATTTCGGTTAATTGAAAGGATGTGTGCGCTTATCATCATGCATCGGAATAATTAATGAATGTCACTCATTAGTGTGTACTAGAGTATATATATGTATAATAATGCTCATCATTATCATTATACGCCATCGTTGTCTGCCTAGACTAGTGGCCTAGCCTTCGAGGCTTCCAACGTTCGGTAAGAGACAAGCTTGGTAGCCCTCCCCCAAAGGAGAAACCACACGCAAAAACATGACAAATGACCCCCAGCGGCTCAAAAAGGGCTTGTCCTGAACTATGAGAAAAGGTCGGCTTTAAACGCTGGTCTGTAGGATTAAAAGATAACGGGGAAGAGCCAAGCTACCCGCCTTCTTCTATTCCATCTCTCTCTTTTTCTCTTTTTCTTTATTTTCTTTGCTTTTCCCTGACCGGTGTTCGTATACTGGGAAACTCACGCTATCACAATCCATCACAGTCGTCCTGAAGTGCTCCATGACGTGTGCATACGTGTGACTTGCCGTTCTGACCCAGGTGGAAAACCCCTATCGAGTCATGCCCCCAGATTTTCACCGTCTCCTCTGATTTTCTTCTTCTACACAGCAATTACACAGCACTGCTTTCTCAAAAACTGGCTGCGGCTGTGAGTGCGGCTTGTCTGGTCAACTTTGAAGGAAGGGGGAAACCTGGAAGGCTGGCATCTACCCCTAGGCGTGTGGAGTCACGGGCACGGCCGTGTTTGCCATGGTTCTGGATCTGTGTAGGATAGAGAGCCCAGCTCGCAGGCGTCTCCTCAGTTAGTTGAAGCTCCGAGGTCGTTGTGGGTGTTTTGCTTCCTCTGCTTGCTTTATGGTTGTCCTTTTGGCGCATCCACTGCTTGTTCCAGAGTGAGGGGACACCTGGTGACTCTGGGTGCCTCAACTGCGTCAAGAGACTGGGAGAACAAGAAGTTCGCAAAGCCGTCTCCGACTGTTGTAGAAGAAACTCATTGTGTTGGGAGCTGGAAGCTTTCTACCACTATGTGGGGCTGCCTGCTTGTTTGTCTACTCTCTTCGCACCCACGCCAAAGCGTAAAAACGATTGATTGACTAATAATGCTAGTAATAATGAATAATGATGATGACGGTATATTTAATTTTACTGTTACAATTTTTATATTTAATTAGACTATGCTTTTGGTTGATAGTGCCAGTGTAACATCCTAAGTAACGTTAAACTAGGGTAACGTCCTCTTTCATCCTTTTCATGATATCGTGAAGTTCAACGTTTTCCCACTCAAAAACGAAAAAAGGGTAACGTCCGTGTTTGTTTTTTCTTCCTATATTTTTTTGTTTCTTTTGTCCTTTATCTATTTTTTAGTTGGTCTGTCAAAGTTAAGCAATTGCAAGCTTTGCTGTATGCTAGGCACTGCTATAGTATTATCGCTAGGCTTGGATTCAATATATATATATATATATATATCTTTAGGGTTCCCCTAATATAATAATATAAATATAATATAATATGGTATAACATCTACATAAATTCACCCCGTGTTAATCTTTTTTTCCCTCTTAATTCATCTGAACAGAACAACTTGCCTCTGAAGCCTTATAAAAAACTGTTTCAAAAAATAATAACCAAAGAGATGCGTCATCATCAGATTTTGCAGGACCGATCGTAGGACGGATCTTCATTCTCTAACTCAATTGCAGCCTTCAACCCAATCTTCATCCTCTCATATTACATTATAAGTTTATATTATATTATATTATATTACATTATATATTATATTAGTGTTTTGTCTGAAATATAATATATATTGAATCCGAGTCTAGTATTATCGACAGTATTATTCTTAATTGAGTAAATTATCGATCAAACGGGATACTCGTACACCAATCCTGTACATAGGGTTAGACAATCACTTTTTTAAAAATGTTTTATTATACATTGTTTTGTTACACATTTTAATAGAATTTTGATGAATGAATTAGTACACACTTTAGTGTGCATTAATTCAAACTATCACTTTTAGGAATGCATTAAGTACACACTTTAGTGTGCATTAATTCAAACTATCACTTTTAGGAATGCATTATTACACAGTAATATGTACATACTTTAGTATGTATTAATTCCATGTTTCATCTTTGTCTTCTTCTTCTTCTTCAAGATGGTTTGAGGGTACGTACTACTTTTAAAGTAATGGTGTCGTCAGCAACACGGCAGGGAGAGCTTTTGAACATTGGAGGCAGGGGTAAAAAGAGCAGAGATGGGAGCAGGTGCCATGAGAGAGACGGTAGATTTGTCTAAAATTATTGCACACTAATTGTTACATACTTTTATATGTAACAAGAGGGGGGTCAGAGGTAATTGTTACATATTTAACTTTGTGCAACACTACAGGATTGGTGTAGATACTCGTTAGAATTTAACTAGTAACTTTATATCTAGCTTTATATCAAAGCCAACATCAAAGTTGAGAAGTCTGTTAATAACTAGATTGAAAAACGTAGTAAAAAACAGTTTGTATTCAATATACAGTCCGACTGAATTACTTAATTGCTGTAGTAGTATGTTGATATCGATTCCGCAAGTTGATGCGGGTCATCTTATATTTGATATATATATAGAATATATAGTAAATATACAGTGATACAACACATGCATTCATACACCTATACTTCCCTATACTTAGTATAGTTACCTTCACAGTCCGCTCAACCGTTGACCATCTGTTCTTTAAGTAAGTTTATGGTTTAAAACTGTACTAACAACCAGTCTCTATTCAATACTCTGGCAGTCACGTAGTTGCTGCCATGCAGTGTAGTAATATATTAATCTCGCGACGACTAGCGCGACGAGCGGCGATGGCGGCGAGCTCGCGGCCAGCGGCGACGAGGCTCAGCTTTTCTTTTGATTCTTATCTTTCTCAAGGTTTGCTCACTTTGTTTTGATCGTGCGGTTTTAAATCATAAACTTAATTAAGGCAAAACGAGAGAAATGCAAGCAAAATGGAGGAAGATCCAGATAGAGATAGAAGAAAGACCTGCAAGTGTAATCTGAGAGGCTGCAGATGTTTCAGAGCCTCTCAGTCTGTTTTGCTCTTCCCCGTTCGTCCCTTTTTCTTCCTCGGACTCTGTCTCTCCCCCCACTGCACAATCTGTACATCCCTCCGAGTCTGTATTGCCGTCTCCACTGATAGGATCACTGCCGGGGTCCGAACTTTCTGCAGCGGGCTCCTCGACCCTCAACTCGGGGTCCCAGGCAACATTGGGGGTGGCCTCTGGCCTCACTGCATCAAAACAGAAGAGCAGCCACTCTGCATTGGAGTATTTATTCTTGTACATATTCCTTGTTCTCTTCACGTCCGATCCTCTTGGCAGAGTGTCCGGGAGGTCCTCGAATCTCTGCAGGTTCACGTTGGCACCGTTTAACTCAGCGAGGTCAAAGTCAAACAACACACGCGTGCCGTCTCCTGACACGTACGTCACTCGTGTCTCTGTGCCCTCGTTGACCGATTGCTCTCTCTCGATCGTCAGGGAGTTCTCCTTCGCTCTTGAAAACATATGTGCAGACACGCACAGTTGAGCGCAACTTTCGGATGAGGGTCCTAAGTGGGAGCCGCTCTTTGAGGAAATGGGATCGGTGACCGGCATATTCGAATTGTTGAACCATGTCAGATCAACGTCAATCTTCACGTCGCTGGGCCGCAGAGTGTGGCCCTGCACGGACGCCCATCCGTCTGCCACACTAGCTCTGAACTTGAAGACATCGTCCTGAGTGTTGGCCTCGCAGGAGTGGACGTCGAATTCCTCCTCTGTCCCTGAGGCGGGCACAGTGGTCTTTGTACAGGAGAATGGATCCCATTTACGTGCACCAGAGAAATAGGTACTGTACCTGAGATTGTACCACCCAGTGATGGTGTCGTTGGACCCGGGTTGAAACCCTGCCTCCGCATTTCCGTCACAGTACTCGAACACGTAGTCGAACGCCAGCAGGGTGGTGAGGGAACTTCTCTCGATATTGCGCTCCGTAGCTGTGCTCTGCTCTGCCTCGTCTCCGTCCGTCTTCTCGACAGAGGATTCAGAGCGGCTGTATCCCATCCAAATGTCCGCAGTGCCGAAATTCAAGAGGAAAAACCGGTAAGTGCTCATACCCATGAACGTCGAGTCTCTACGTTGACTCCCTGAAGGCACATTCATCCACATTCCAGCGCGAATGAACTTGGATGGCGGTCTCACTAGCACCCTAAGGATTCGAATCAGACTAGACTGGCTGTCTTACTCGGAAAGGAAGAGAAGGAATTGACTGACCTTCGTCAGTGATTTTTCGGACCGCCTTTGCAGACACCCACCGGTTCTTCCTCTTGAAAGACCACTCTCTGTCGACGCCATGCACAGCTTTTGCCATTCGGGCTACTGAGACAGGCTGCCCGACGCAGGCATGTAGCAGCACAACGGCAACGACTGCCGCATACTTCACCATCTGCATCTTCGACTTTCTGCCAGAAGGCGAACAACTGTTGTTCTTATGATTAGTGGAAAGAGAGAAAGATTCTGTGTAGTCGGTAAAATGCACAACAGAACTGCACCTCGGCTCTTCTGTAGCGAAATATCTCTGCCATATACATATACAGCCACGTGACGAAGGGAAGAGGGATCGATCGAGTGTTTACTATCACAAGTGAAAAACTGCATGCAAGGGATGCGTATATATAGCAACACGAAAGCGGGCGCGGATTAATAATTGCGCGAGGATATACGGACGTACTATAGCGGAGTCGCGGAGTCGCCTCGCGGGGGGCAGCTCAGCTTTGCTGAGATCAGCCGAGAGGCCCTGATATCACTCTATTTTTGGGGGGGGAGATCGATGTCACCGCTTAATTCGTGGAATTAATTCATGGAATCAAGGTGAGTCAATATGCATTTCGCCTCGGAGGGCAGCTCAGCCTGGCCTGGGGGCCCTGAGATAGCGCGGACTTAATTGCATAACATGCACTTAGATATGCACGGCCGAGACACGCACGTCCGTAGTAATTACTACGTACGTACGTTAAATTCGTCGTTATAATTCAAAACACTGATGCCCCCTAAGACACTCACCCAACTGGTTGGGTGTATCACGTATACACATGCAAACTTTGTGTTTTGCAGAAAAAAACAGTCCGCGATCGCGATGTCAGTGCGTTGGATGCCAGCTCGACTTCAGTGCAATGCCTGTAAAGCCCGCAGCGTTTGTAGGTACGGGGCCGCGGAGCGGCCGTACTCTGCCGCAGGGTGCCCGAAGGGCGCTCCGCAGCACGCCACGGAGGAAAGTTTCCTCGTGTCCGCACCGCGCCGCGGAGCGACTGTCCAAGCTACTCTGTGGAGCCCCGCGACAAACCGTTCACAGACTTGTCAAAACACAGTAAAAACATGTATACCAAAGAGCCTCCCGAAAAATTTTGGCGCCTGCGGCGCAAATTGCTCGTTTTATAAGTATATATTGGCAGGGCGGGCGGGGAAGGGTGCACCGCTGCGGAGGGGCTTGAAAGAGTCCGCGGCATAGCCACGGACTAAATTAAAGAGCCCCGCAGCACAGCCGCGGGGCTCAAAATGGCGGCTTTACAGGCATTGCTTCAGTAGAACCATGATGGTCATTGGTCAGGAACAAACTGAACCATAGCATATATAGTGTATCTATTGAACTATATATCTGCACATAAGAAAGTCCAAAAAGTTGTAGTACAGGCCTATACAAGCCAAAAAGATAGATAATAAAAAAATGTATCTAACTAGTTTACGGAGCACGTAAAAACTCATCTGTTGCCACTCTATTATATTTTAGTGAAAAAAAAAGAAAAAATATAAGCACATGTAGGTTGCACAGTTGTACCATAAATTTAACTTTATATTTCTCCTACGTATGCTAATATGGAATTTATATATCGATTTGCAAGTTAATCCGTCCGACTTAGTCCGAATATAGTACCATAAAATTGCTTTTGCACCATTTTTTTCTTCAAAAAACTTAAGTCACTGCCAGTAACTTTCTAGATTCAGTGCCGGTTAATGGTATGTAACACGATTCTATTTCGCCCGCTGCATGGACGTCCAACTCGTTTGGCCCTTTCGTGCCACGAGATGCATGTGAACGACTCTTGCAGGAGCTTTTTCTTTTTCAGTAACAAGAAAATCACCAAGATATTCATGGGGCGCACTTGCATGTGGGTTTGTTTTTTCTGTACTTCTTGAGTTGGAAGGCATGTCTGTACGGCAGGCAGGCTCTTTGCCCTCACCTTGCCCGACAGGCCCTTTTCCTTTTCATTCCCACCGGCGCTCCCGTATACACAGTCGTTGGCTGGCAGAACCACAAGTGTTTGCCGCTCAAACAGTGACAGAGACGTAAACGATGGATGAAACATGTTCGATGTCAACGCCATCAGTCAAGAAAGAAAGAGCGGGATCGAGAGAGAGAGAGAGAGAAAATGATTCGGTGGCTATTCATACAATGTCATCATCAATCAATCATCTCCACATGGTCCATGCAGAAGTACACGAGGGGCGTCAAGCATGACACCCCGCGCCCACTTCATTCATTCATTCGAAAACGGAGTTTTTCAGAAGATTTCAAGAATGCTGATGCAATGGAGAAACAGAATGAATTAGAATACACACAGATTCACACAAAAGGAGCGGCTCTGTGGGCCATACATGCAGGCAACGAAAGCTGTTCCCACCCCAAAACTTCTTCTGTCCCCACCCATCTGTCTGTCTGTCTTCCTGACCGACGACCTGAACCACTTGGACGAATTGATTTTCTCTCATTGTGGAAGAGAAATTGGGACTCGGTCTGCACACGTCCAGCAAGATTCTTTTTTTTTGTTTCACAGCAAACCTGATTGCTCCCATGCAGGAAGAGAGAAAGAGAGAAAGAGAGACGGAATTTTGCCGTCGCTGCCCTCTCTCATCTCCCAGAAATCGATCCAATGAATACCCTCATCCCTTCTCCGAGCTCCTCCTCTTTATGACCCAGAAAACATGTCATCCTCGCACTCGCCTTCATCTCCATAGTCTTCATCTCCCCCCTCCTCCCCCTCGCCTCCAAAACCAAAATCCTCCTCCCCTCCGCACATGTCCCCCTCATCACCACCATCGTTCGCCAAGGCATCCTTCATGTGCTCGTAGTCCATGCAGAGGTCGCTCCCGTTCGTCACACGCTCGGGCAACTCCCACTCCTCAGAAAAGCCGTACTGCTCAGTCAGCTGCAAACAAACATCGAAGGTGTCGATCGATATCAGTACGCGGACATGGACTGAAAGTCAGCCTGTCTTCGACCGATAGAAATCGTACAGTAGTCCACACGCAAGCAAGCGTCTTTGTGTGTCGAATGGCCGCCCCCCTCGAGGGCATCTGTCCTCGTCAGCTAGGAAGGATCTTTCCGAGTTTCGATCTTTTCCTGCTGTTTCAAAAATTTCCCGCTGCGTGCCGGCCCCCTTCCCCCCAACCTCTCAATTGCATCGTTGTTATCCTCCCCCGATACCTCCTTCCGATCTTATGGACCGGCTCTTTCCATTAACTTGTGATCAGTGAGTCAATCATCCCTCTTTTCTGTTCCTCCTTACCTGCTTGCACTTTTCCTCGTCCTCCATCACGCCCTCGGTGATCTTTTTGACGACGGCGAAGGCAGCTGTGAGCATGTGCACCAGGGCGGCGGGGCCTCCCTTCTCTCCTCCCGCAAGGGTCATGTCGGGGTGGGGGACGCCCAGAGTCTGCAGACAGACAGACACAGGGAGACAGACAAGGAGGGACGAAGACGAAGGACCAGTTTCCTCAATGTCGAAATGCAAACAGACAAACAGAGATCAATCAGCGAGAAGAGAGTCGGGGGGTCTCGGAAGACAAACGATCGATGCATGCAGGGCGTGAGTGAGTGAGTGAGTGAGGGAGTGAGTGAGTGAGTGAGCGAGCAAGTGAGTGAGTGAGTGAATGAGTGAGTGAGTGAGTACGTCAGCGTGGCGAGAGAACAAAGAGCGGGCAAGCGGCTGGAGGCCTCATCTGCTTCCTTGCTGCGTTCGTGTCGCCGTCCGGCCGGCCTGCAGTTCCCCTCTTCTCCTCTCATAGCACGGTGAGATTCAGTTCTCCCACTTCGCTTGCGTGGAGAATGCTTTTATGCACTCTGTGTGTGTGTGTGTGTGTGTGTGTGTGAGAGAGAGAGAGAGAGAGAGAGAGAAGGTAGGATTGTGCTCAAGTGTGTCTGAAGCCCATTCCTTGAAGAGTCAAAGCTGCATGCCTGAATTGACTCCCTCACTCACCTTTTTGCCCTTCGTGTAGTTCTCCCTCTTCAGGCCGTCCATCCGTCTGCCGTAGGAGACAGAGGCCAGCAGGGAGGGGGCTTTCTCCTGCAGTCACTCACTCACTCACCCATGCATTCAGAAAGAGTGCGTGGTGTAGAACTGGAAGAAGAAAAGATGGTCAGAATGAAAACAAAAGGAAGGAAGGAAGAAAAAAGGTACAACAGGGAGACATTGGGAGAGGGGATAAAAAGAAGGAAGAAAGGAATTGAGCAAGGAGCCAAAGGTAGGAACTGTCTCTTCAGTTGAACGTTCAACTGACTGACCAGAGTGAAGTCATACTCAGGCCAGTCGAAGATCACCTTCTTGCGGTCGGAGAGGAAGCCGAAGTGCATACGGGGGTAGGGGACCAGGTGGGAGTTCACAGAACGGAGAGAGGAGGGAGAGCTGACGATGTTCGCAAGAGCCGGCAAGCACCTGCATGCACTCGAACAAGTCAGCAAACAGAAAATGTTCTCGTCTGTTTTGTTTCACATTTCATGTCTTTCTGTCTGAAAGAGAATTGGCAAATTAGAAACACGGGAAGGCAACAAGACGGGGGGCTGCAGGGAGGGAGATGACGCCGTTCTTCCCTTCCTACCTCCACCCATCGCCGGACAAGCAGAAAGAAAGAGAAAGTACCGGCGGAGAAATTCAGAACAGCGAAAGAATATTATTTCATCCGACAAGAAGTGAAGACCATGTCTACATAGATACAGAGAAAACAAAAGCCGGACGGCGTGTCCTTGCAGGCTGATAGCTAGGAATGGGTTGACTTGCCCGGCGCTTCATCTGTCCTGCCGAATCGCAAAAAAGAAAATGATTCATTCATTCATTCATTCATTCATTCATTCAGATTGTGTCACGAGGCCCCACCTTGAGAGGATCCAAATATCTGTGTAGGTCTTTCTCCGGATTCGTAACACCAAGTGAAGTCACTTAACTATCTGCCTGCCTGCCTGCCTGCCTGCCTGACTGACTGATTGACTGACTCTGCCTTCTGTGAGTCCAGGACGAAAAAGCAGAAGTCGCAGTTCTCGATCAGGTCGCACATCGCAGGGGCGGCCTTGTACCATTCATTCGCGTCCTTAGGCAGGATCACGCAGACAACCTGCAGGTGGGTAGGTAGGTAGGTAGGTAGGTAGGTAGAATCGAGTGAAGAACACAAATCATGCAACGAAGATTGGTGCGTGCGTGTGCATCCTAATCCAGTGATCTACAGGTCTTCCTCTCCTGCGCAGTTTCCTCTCAAGCCCTCTCTCATGACTTGTCCATCTGTGTGTCTTAACGAAGATGAAGGCACAAACACACACGTCCACACACCCACCATAGGCTCGCAGCAGGCCTCGTATCGTGCGTTGTACATCACCTCCATGTTGGCGATCATGCCAGACGAAGTGGTGTCGAGGATGTAAAGTCGTTCGATGCTCTCGAGAGACTCCACGCTCATGGGCATCTCGGATCCCTTCTTGTACTCTACACCAGACACGCCGCCCAGCTCGGACCCCCACTCCTCTCCCTTGGAGCCGATGCCGACCTGGAGACGCGGAAACAAACAAGGGAGAAAGGGGAGGATCGAGGGAATGCATCACAAAGGCTATCATCGGCACGACAGGCAGAAACCAAAAGAAGCAGATCAGCATGTGTCTCCAGACTTGAGGGGACAGAACAGGGTGGGTAAGTTAAGACATGCAGGAGAAGGGGAGTGTGCGAGAGTTTGGCTGTGGGTGAAAGGAACGCAATGGCATGCCGGGAGGGCTGGATGGAGTCTTGCAGACAGGAGGAAGAGAGAAGGGGTCGCGGCCAGAATGGCACAGTACTGATTCGCATGGTGCTTTGGTGGTGAAGCAGCAGAAAGTATGTTCAGGCTTTTCAATACTTTCCTCTCTCCCGCGGAACAATGACATGTATTTGTGTCTAGGCTGACGCACGCACAATCATTTTTGGCCTGGGTGGGTAGAAGACCGCGAGTTTTGGGTCTGCAGGGACAGAGGATATGCACAGCAGTTAGGAGACAATGTTACATTGATGCAAAAACACAAATATACATGCACACATACGCATGGTTGTGTGCAGCATTTCAAGACTACGAGTTTGGTGTAAGGAGGAAACTCGGAAAGACAGGAAAGGAAGTGGGGTTCTAGGAGGGCAGGTTGAAGCAGAAAGGAAGGAAGAGTGTTGTGGGTTGGTGATAGGCGGAAAGCCAGACTCTCTCTCTCTCTCTCTCTCTCTCTCTCTCTCTTCCTCTCCCCATGCATACCCACACAAGCCAGCCCGCCAGCCACAGAAAAAGAAACCAAACAAAGCTCTAAGGTTCCTTGAAGAGATAGATGCACCGATCGATCGAACACTCTTCGTCGGCGTGGGTGTAGGCACAAAAACATTACCACACAACGAGGTGCTTTGCCTGCTTGGTTGCCTGTCCGAGGACCTTGAATCACCTTGGTTGAACAACCTAGCTATGCAGCCGACCGACCGACCGGGGAATGGCACGTTGAATCCGGGCTTGAACTTCTTCATTCCCTTCTCGCCTGCGCTCTCGAGGAGAGTCGGGAACGTGTCGTATCCTGCAGGCCATGCAGAGAGAGGGGGGGGGGTTCTTTCGTTTCTATTCCAAGCATCGGGTGCTCTCTTCTGCCTCTAGAGAGCTGTAGGTGCTTCTTCCCTTTTTTTGTCTCGGCCTCTCTGTGTGTATCTATCTGTACATGTATGTCCCTTCTTCCTTCCACTCTCTCGACTCATCCCCCCCGCTTCTGCATGCAATGACCCAGAGAGCACTCTGCTCTGCACTGCAGCGTGGCACAAATCTATACACACAGAAATCGTACTCTCAATGCACTCAACGACTTATCTGTCTGTTTCCATCTTCTGTGTGTTGACATCAATGAAATTTTCTGCGCATCGAGCACCGGCTGAGGTACCCACCTACCTGCAGAGATCCAATCCTCCTCTGCGCCCTCCCCAATAGTCCAGTGGCAGAACGCCCGCATGTCATACATGGACTTGGCGGCCTTGACGTACTTGAAGATCTTGTTATAGGTCTGCACACGCACGCACAGCTCATGTGGTCAGCGGAAAGGAAAGGAGAGACCCGAGAATGGAAGACAAACAAAAGCACAAATGGTAGCTTTCTTACAGATGACACACCGATCGATGAATCCTTCCTCATCTCAATCCATGAATCCGTACTTTGAACACCGTACGGCCTCAAGCCTTCACACGATGAGATACAGCACAGTGGAAGTGATTAGACTCGACCGACACACACGGCCAGTAAATCCCTCTCTGTCCCTTCTTTATTTACCCTCCCTCTACGCAGCCCCAGCCCCTGTCCGTTTTCTCTCTTTGTCCGTAAGCTTCACTGTGCGGGCGTGTGTGTGTGTGTGTGTGTGCGTGTACGTTCTGACCTCTCAAGAAATGCCTTTCGACTGAGCTTGCATATCTGATGCATCGTCTGCTGGTCTCTGTCTGTCTGTCTGTCTGTCTGTCTGTGTGTTTGTCTGTCTGTCTGTCTGTCTGTCTGACCTTCTTTCCGTCAGGGAAGAAGCAGATGGGGGCGTCTCTCTTGACGATCTTCTGGACTATCTGCTTGCGGCCCTCGGGATTTCCGAACCTGAGCAAGCGGGAATTAATTCAGAAAGAATTCAAAGTACAAGAAAGCGAGGAATTAAGAGCGTGCAGGCGGGTAGAAATGAGTTTTGTTGAAACAGAGAGGATTCAGCAATAGTGTCAGTACCTTACTTTCTGCCTTTCTCCATTCTCAAATGCAACATATGCCCCCGCTTCCAACAGACCTTCACTCACTGACTGACTGACTGACTGACAGACTGACCAGAAGAGGCGTTCCACGAAAGCGATCTTGACTTCCTTGGGGATGCAGCACATCTTCGCGAGGAGATACAGGACGGAAGGAGAAGGCCCAACCTGCATGCGCACAGCAGCAGACAGATAGAACCACGTTAGGACACGGAAATGCACCCGCGCGAGTCTAAAATGTACGCAGAGTCATATACACAACAAAGAAGTACACATACATGGGCTCTCACCATCAAGTACGCACGTACACTTTGACTGGCAGAAGGGCGTACTGCATGCATGGCATGAAATTTCTTCCTGAGGATCGTGAAACTGAAAGAAGACTTCGCCCAAATAGGTGGACAGCGACCTCATGAACTTATGAGAGTGCAGGTCAGTTTAGATCATGGCAATGTTGTGTTGACTGGAGAGGGCATTATGAGCTTGTCATGGATCAATTGAGAGAATGAATCCACAGCACAAAAAAGAAACTATGTGGCAGCATGGATCAATTGAGAGAATCCAAAGCACAAAACAGAAACTATGTGGCAGCATGGATCAATTGAGAGAATCCAAAGCACAAAACAGAAACTATGTGGCAGCTGGGCTCTCATCAAAATTTCCAGTTGGATGAGCCTGTACCTTCTCTCGCTGTCTGCCCGAACAAAGGGCATCTCACCAACAAAAGAAGAACTCACCATGGCGCTGTCTGAGTTGGCGTGAGGTGTGACGATGATGTAGGTCAACTTGTCGGGGCTGATGCGCTGGACAAGTCTGCACGCGCAAGCAGATCCAGAGGATCCAGACAGACAGACAGACAGACAGACAGACAGACAGACAGAGGGCATGTAATTGTACAAGGACAGCATATGCACACGCACAGGAACGGAGCCCCGTTTTTCTGCTCGGTCTCCGCTGAATGTTTCCTCTCAGCCAGGTCTGTCGTGAATGTCAGTGAGTGCGTGAGTGAACGAGTGAGTGAACACGAAAGCAAATGAGTGGATGAAGACGAAACACGGTGTCTTGGATTCTTTCATTTTGAAACATCCGTTGTTCATCAATTCCTTCTTTCGTTTGGTCTCCCCCCCAGGAGTGGATTGACAGTCATGCGGGTCGGTTTCACGTTCAATTCTCCAACTTCAAAGGGAACACGCACATGCAGACAGTCACTGTCTTTCTTCAAAGTGTCTTGGGATTTTGCCTCTCTCTTTCTCTGTACATGTACATCTGTGCGTATGTTGTTGACTGCTCCTTACCCGGGAGGCTCGCCCCAGATGGGGATTTCCTGCAGTCAATCGATCAGCAACAGACACTCACACTTCCACGTGCGCATGCACAGACGTATATAGATGTACATGCATAGACCAGTAAGCATAGCACGAAAAAGAGGCCACAAATCGATCAGCCAGCGGCACCCAGACTGCTCCTGGACCTGCGAAAGAAGTCACCATGTATACGGCCCTCTTCCTCTGGATGTCAAGAGGTCTACTAGCTTTCTTCTTTCTCTGTGGATGCACGTGCATGCGCACTTTCCGAAGAAGCCGAGACAAAGAGGGTGAGGAGTTTTCGGTGTTACTTCAAATGCTGCGAATTCGACGGAGAAAAGAGTGAAATCCGCGAAGAAAGAAACCAAACAACACTACGACAGTACAAGGGTGCGAGTGCATTGGCAGTGGATTTGAGGTTGATGCACGCGAGGCTATCTTTCTCTCTCTTTCCAGGACGGACCTGCCAAGCGACCCCGGAGCAAACATCAGTGATGACTGCGATCTTCTCGGCCTTTTCGTGCCAGTTGGCGATGACGTCGTCCGGAATTTCGTTGAGAGGAGTGTCGACGGTAATCTTACCGGAAAGGTCAGTCACCTGCAGGCGAGGGAATTGAAATTGTGAGCCTCCCAAACCGGGCTTGGGGCGCTTTCTTCCTTCATGCTGCAGACGGACTTACTTTTGAAGTTCCTGGCCTGATGAAGAGAGGAAGACATTTGACGGAGTCATGCAAGGTCGCCATCCTTGCAAGTCTGGTGTTTTCTTGTATAAAGACGTTCGAGCTCGGTCAGAAGATTCTCTTTCGGTCAATGTCTTGCGGCTGTGTTGTGCGATGAAGATAGCAAGAGCGGCACTTCTGAAGACTGTCGACTTTCTCGGCTGATGGGAACTGATAGGCTTCTTGCAACGCTTCAGTTTGGAACACTTTTAAAACCCGGAGTGCGCACGTGTTGTCAAGAGCCGATTTGGACGAGGGGCCGGTGTGCTCCGAATTAAGTCAATTAAGGCTGCACGCGGTGGATTGCCCTCTCCGCGAATGCATGCATGAATAACGGGCCCCATGCAGCGCGGGGAAAATTTTCACATCAACCAATTGCCAACGAAAGCGCGGTTTTTTTTCGAAAAGGTCGTCGGAACATCCGAGGAACACAGGCACGCGCGGCAGTGCCGGGGCCTTTGGGGCTGCGGGGAAACAACTGTTGCATGTTTACGACGTGCGTGTTTCACAGTTTCACGGCGCGCGCGTAGTTATGCCCGACTGTTGCATGCAATCCGTTGCTTGTCGAAAACGGTTGACGCTTATGCTGAAATTGACGTGACTGGAACCATATGCATGTAGCTTTATCAGGAAGGCAGGCGATCTCTGTTAAGCCAAAGTCATTGTCACTCGCTCTTAGCAGACCGAAGCAGAAGATCACACCTGAGAGAAGCATATATATACACACTCAACTGTTGCACGAGGAGAAACTTCGATTGATCGAGAGGATGTTGCGAGGTGTTGCAGTGACCGCGGTACTCGTGCTGTTCAAGTCAGAGTCTGGGGTCGCAATGGAAGTCCAGAGAATGCAGAAGCTGCCAGACTCAGTCGACAGGGAGTGGACGTTCCGGAAGAGAGACCGATGGGTGTCTGCAAAGGCTGTGCGCAGACTTACAGGAGAAGGTACGTTGGCAAACAAACAAACGAACAAGCAAGCAAGCAAGCAAGCAGAGATGGCCAAGCCGACTGTGGCATCTACCAATAGCCAACAAAAGCGCGCTTTTTTCCAGAAAAGTAGGTCTGAACACCCGAGGAACACAGACACGCGCGGCAGTGCCGGGGCCTTTGGGGGGAAACAACTGTTGTTTACGACTTGTTTCTCACGGGTGTTCGGCTTCTTCCTCTTCCTCCTCGCCGCCTCCTCCTATGTATTCTCCTCATCTTCCTCCTTCTACTTCTTCCTCTTCCTTGCGTTTGTCTGGCACTTCCCAGATTCGATCATGCCAACGACCGTGCAGCCCTCCCTTTCTCTTCTCTTCATGCTCGGTGCAGGAAGCGTTCAACGGGACTCCACGTTCATGGGCATGAGCACCTTCCTCTCCTCTGCGGATGTATGGACCGGGTTCAACCACTTCGAAAGTTCCGTCGGCATGACAGACGAGAGCGGAGACGACGAGAACGACGAGAGCACAACCACCGTCTCCAACATCCAACGCTCCTCCCTCACCACCCTCCTTGCCTTCGACCACGTATTTGAGTACTGCGACGCCAACGCCCAGCCCGGATACCAAGCCGAGTCCAACGACACCCTCACAGGCTGGTACAACCTCAGATACCGATGGCCTTCCTGGTCTCCCATTCCGTTGGGAGGGCGGAAGTGGGATCCATTCTCCTGTACAAAGACCACTGTGCCCGGCTCAGGGACAGAGGAGGAATTCGACGTCCACTCCTGTGAGGCCAACACTCAGGACGATGTCTTCAAGTTCAGAGCTAGTGTGGCAGACGGGTTTGCGAAGATTCAAGGACACGAGTTGGAACCGAGCGACGTGAAGATTGACGTCGACTTGACATGGTTCAACAACCCGAATATGCCCGCATCAAACCCTATCGAATCCGAAAGCAACTCCCACCTAGGCCCCTCTTCCCTCAGTTGCGCTCAACTGTGCGTGTCTGCACACATGTTTTCGAAAGCGAAGGAACGATCGGTTACAGTTGAGAAAGAAGAGTTGGTCAATGGAGGCACTGAGAGTCGGTACACCTATCTGTCAGGAGACGGCACGCGTGTGTTGTTTGATTTTGACCTCGCTGAGTTGAATGGTGCCAGCGTGAACCTGCAGAGATTTGACAGCCTTCCAGATTCCCTTCCGAGAAAGACAGAGATAGAAGCCGAACGCAGACGATACAAGAATTGGGCCGGTTTCACGAAAGCAGAGTGGTTGCTTTTCTGCTTCGATGCGGTGCGGCCTTCCAGCACGCCCAATGTGTCGTGGGATCCGGAACTGCGCGTCGTGGCTCCGTCGACTGATGCAGACGACGGGGGATGCGGCAGCGGGTCTGGATGCGATACTGATGGGGGCTCTGGCGACGCCGCAAGCGGCACGGACGGAGGATCCACTGACCCCCCATCAAGTGAAGAGGGAGAAGAGAACGAACCTGAGGGCAATCTGAGGGGACCTGAAAGCTCGGATGGATTTCGCGTGAGGGGGGTTAGGGGTATACTCGGAGGGGCCCTGTTGGTCTCTCTTCTGTTGGTCCTTTTGTTTTAATTCCTTTCGATCGAATCGGATCAAGAGGTCTCGAGAGTCTGGCAATCATGCAGGGGGATCGAGGCATTTGATTCTCTGTCCAACAAATTTCGTCACACACAAGAGAGTCTGACGCAGAGAAATTCTGCATTGTCTCTCTCTTGTCCTGTCTATTGACTGCGCATGCGTCGGACAGTAGGGGGAGTTGGAGCTTTCCGGCAGTTAACATAAGTGTCGGGACTCAGCTTCCTTCCTCGCTGCCGTCTGTTCTTTCTTTCTTTGTCCCTTTTTTTTTAGTTGAGATGTGTTCAACTGAAAGAGCTAGGAAGGGAGAGACCGTCAAATTGACATCGATCCGTGCCTCTCCCTCCCTCATGCTTGGTTTCATGCGTGCGTCAACCCGTGTGTATTTATTTTTTCTTTCCCCAGCTTTTTGCGTCTTCAACTCAAGCGAGGGCCTCAAACAGGCAGACTCCTTGAGATCGGACAGGCAGATGCGCACCCAAACAATTGGCTTTCATGTTGTTCTCTTCTCACTCATGAAAGCAGTTTGAAAAAATCTGACAGACTCGTGGAATGAATGAGTTTGGAGGGTGCCTTGTCTTGTGTGGTACGAGGGAAAACAGTCAGCACAGAGAGGGAAAGGATGCTGTTCTGTGTAAATGCTGTGGACTGTGCTGCAGATGCCTTGTGGTTGATGCGTTGCTGCTTCAAAGCTTCGATCGTGAATGCACAGCTAGCCTAACTACCGAATTGGCGTGCGTCGCTTTGAGTTCAGAAAGACATGTCGGAAAGAGTCACATGTCAGACCAGAAGTGCAGTGTGTGAAAGAAGGTCTGCATGCAGGAACAGGGATGATCTGAGGGATCCACCTGTCTCATTGAAGAATATCCAAAAGACTGTCGAATGCCAATGCTGCCGAGGAGTACCAAGAAGTCATAGCGTCTTAAAAGGGAAGACAAAAGAATTTCTGAGGATGACAATTCCATATTACGTGACGTACAGTGAAACCTAGATCGAGTGAAACACAATGTACTACGCAATATATATAAAAGTTTTTAATCATCTATGAAATGAAGATAATCAATTTAATGGATAGCTTCATTGAATATGAAAAGACTCGGAGCATTAAATTAGTTTTAATAGGTTTGATGAGTTTTTTATGTGTTGTTTTCTTTTTTTTCTAATAATCTGTTACAGACTTTTACTAATTTATCAGTGTAAAACTTTATTAGTTCATCCAAACTTCATCATCTTCTACACCGTTTTTTCTTTTTTAAAATAATCCCTTATAAAATTTTATGAGCAGTTCATTAAGATGAATAATCAACGTAATGTTTAATACCATCCTGCACAGACTTAAAAAGTTAAAGGAATTTATAGCAATAATAATCGGTAATTTAAAGAAATTTAAACTAATTTAAACATGAATTTTAAGGAATTCAAATTTAAAAAAAAATAAAAGAATTAATTTATAATTTCATTTTTCACGATCTTTGGAGGACCGTGACAGATGGAGACCGAACTTGAAACGACCCCCCCTCCTAAAAAAAAATAAAAAAATCTGATATATGAGAGTGCGTCTGATCTCAGGGCCTCTTAGGTCTCTGAGCTGATATTTCAGTAGAGCTGAGCTACCGGGCATGCACCCGCATGTACGAAGCGATAGCCACGCAGATCCTCTATTTTTTCTATACATGATTTAATTAAGTGACTTCAAAAGCGGTGGAGGTTAACGGAGGCGATTAAAGTTGATGAGATAAATAGAAGAGGAACTAGGCAAAAACGTGATAGAGAGGTAGATGGATTCAGAAACTAACGTTGGATAGACTAGATAGAAACAGGCTTAGGCATAACACCCAATACCGCACGAACTAACTGCTGGTATGCTAGGACGTGCCATGCCTCTATGAACCCTAGCTCAAGAAAACGTTTTTTTCGATCTCCTTTGTCTCTTTTCTCTCTCTTTTGTTTATCCATTCTGTCCTGAAGCCGCGATTGATAAACTGAATTGAAGTGATCAAAGTCGCTTTTGTTTTAGCCGTTCATGGTTTTAGAATGGAACTTATCGACAAACTAGGCTAAATACGATAAAAAGATCCGTTTCCCATATATGGGGATATGGCAGGCATATGACAAAACCCTCAATCATTATTTTTCTATGTATGCAGCTATATATACGGGATATACCCAACCAGTTTGGTGACTGCCTCGGAGGGCCATTTGGGGGGTTGGCCATATAATTTGATTGATACAAACCATTATGCGGGGGCTTGGGCATGTCTTGCCTGCAATGTATATAGCAAGTGCATGGCGGGGGCCACGGCAACGCACGTAAAATATGTTTTTCGGGACCGCGCATGTGCACAAACATGCAACTCCGTACGAGTTACTTGAGGGGCACGTACCATGAGCTAGGAGCGACGTAATAATCAAGCTAGTAATTAATGCGATCGCGGCTCCGTGCGAGTTGCTTGAGGGGCATATTTTGGAATTAGGGCGACACCGTGACAGACAAATAAACAGACTGACACCGAACCCCCCCCCCAAAAATGAAAAAATGCGTTATGCGAATGCGTGCGATCTCAGGGCCTCT
Organism: Chromera velia; assembly: GCA_018398765.1. Classification (NCBI taxonomy): domain Eukaryota; family Chromeraceae; genus Chromera; species Chromera velia. The sequence goes on from JAHBMJ010003202.1 coordinate 27,855, forward strand.
CGGCTGATCTCAGCAGAGCTGAGCTGCCCCCCGAGGCGATAGCGATACATACCATAGCGATGCCTGCATGCATGCGCGGGAGTCGGGTGACGATTCAAACCGACAAATCCTGCGCAACTGTCGACCATGCATGCATGCAGGGCCATGCATTGCAGGTAATTGCAGGCCGGCTTCTTAATTACCTTTACAGGACCTGAAGGACACAGCGTTGCGGATTTCTTAGCGTCGTGTTGAAACGATGAGCATGACTGGAGACCGTCTGTAAAACTGAATCTGACGCGAGCAAATGCTGAACCCTCCGTGCAGCCATGTGTTTCAAAAAAAGATTCTGGAAAGCGTCTCTCTGTTTCCGCGTGTACCGACAGCTATATAACCCCTGGCTCATGCATGTCTTTTAGACTTTGACAATTGAATACCAACCATGAGTTCCTTGTTCAAGCTCCACTTTGTACTCTGCTTCCTGTTGCCGTTCGTGCGGTGGTCCAAGGCGGTCTGTTACCTGACGGGGGATGCCGACTGTGCGGTGTGCTGGTTGGACTCCGGGACAGTCGACGCAGTGCCCAGTGCCCCCATGCCCTGTCCGCCTGGGCTGCAGCTCGTCTGGGACACCCCGCCCCCCGATTCCTTCTATGAAGACGAGATTTCAACGGTACGTCGAATGAGTGCATGATTCAGTCCGCTGCCGGGGTATGCGCAATGCATGCGCCTGCTGAGGGAGTGACTGACCTTTCTTTCAACCGTGCTTTGCATGACATACATTTCCAATGAACGTTTTTCTTTCTTTGCCTCCATCAAAGGAAACTTCCTTCAGAGGGAGGACCCGGTCTGTGCTGCGATCTGCGAAAATCTCCCGCTAGCTGAATCTCTGATCGAAAGCTCGTGGCACGCCATATCCGCATCTATATATCTGCACATTCATGCATGTGAGTAGAAGAAGGTGCCGGCTCGAGGCCAATAAATCCGTCCGAATGCATCTCTCTCTCTCTCTCTCTCGCACGCGCGCGCGCTCTCGTCTGAGTGGTCTCTGCTGTGTCGTGCAGGCTGTGTACACGTTCACAGTCGACACCGACGCCTATCCCACTGTGAAGAGTCGGGGAAAGGACATCAGTCACGGGAACGTCCATTCCTGTCTGGCTGGGAGAGGGGCCTGCACTCCGTTTGTCTCAAACTCACCAGGTGAACCAGAAGCAAATCCACTGCAGCTGGGAATATGCATGAAGTGGCAGCATGTGGTTTCGCTTTTTTCAGACTCAACTGACGAGAAGGTCTCATTTCCATTCATAAGCAGGCATCGATGAACTGCTCCCCCCATGTCGACACATGACACATATGCGTGTACGGAGAAGGTTGTACACGAACGCAACGCAAGATAGAGACGCACGCTCCCTGTGTCTGCGTGTCAGATACAGAAAGTGCTTTCTTCCTTCCCTGTGAATTTCCCGTTATTTTCTTTTTTGACTCCTTTCTTCCTCGGCTCTCCCTTTCCGTTCTCTCTCTCTCTCTCTCTTTCATTCCTCCTTTTCTTTCTTTCCTTCTTTCTGCCTTTTCTTATTTGTTTTTTATCACACTCTACACTCCAAAAACATGTTGGGGAGAGATATGGAGGGATACACACCGTGCAGTACTGGTCTTGCAGATTCATCCCCTTGCCGCCCTCGCAGGTCTTCGTGGTCGTGCAGTGCAAACAAAAACTCTTTTGCTGTCTGTTGAAATAGCTCGTTGGTTCGCATATCGATACATTCTAGCCACCTTCTGGGTTTTGTCTGTGTATTCTCTGTCCGTCTGTCCGTCTGTCCGTCTGTCCGTCTGTCTGCCTCCCTCTCTGTTCCTCTGTCTGCCTGTCTGTGTGTCTGAGTGTCTGCCGACTTGCAGGACTGTCGACACACACGGAGGCGCTGACCGCAGATTTGACAAACGGCAACACCGCTTCGTTTCGGTCAGAGATGGAGTTGAGTGCAGAGAAGTACGTCGCCATCGCCCACGTACAGTACTTCACTGTCATTGACGGCGAACAGGTACGCCCGATAGGTCTGCATCTGAAGAATAGAGCTACTGGCTGCTTCAATCTCTTAATTGTCTTTTCGTTCCCTCGCTCGGTCCGGCTCTCTTTGATGCGTCCTTGCGTGCGTCAATCTCTTGTTTTGTT
>JAHBMJ010003202.1:35000-47338 GCA_018398765.1 Chromera velia
CGAGTTGGCCTTTGAGCTGGGGTCAGATGTTGAAGGAGGCAGAAACAGGAGTGTTCGTCACACCAGTATCACTGTACAAATTTCTTGATGACTTGATATAAAAAAAATCATCCTGGAGATTGTTCACGGGCGTTGGAATGAATCTTTTGAATTAGAATGAAATGTGAACAACAAAGATTTAGACAAAGATTGTCATCATACATCATTCTTATTCCAGGTGACGAAGTCATCTAGAAGCTATAGCTAGTTTAATTGAGAGCCTAACGTTAGAAGTATCCAGCTAGCTCTGGATATGGCTAAGGATATGGATGACAATGGCGCGTCATAGTTATAGTCATATAGTTGAGAGTCTAGGACCATTGATCATCTTATTTCCAAATTTAAAATTTCTAACTTACTGGTCTTAATTGGAGCCTGGGGTGTAAGTATGAGGGGTAAGTTATGCAAAAAAAATCTAGAAAAAAATATTATGCACAAAGGTGTTTAATCACGGAATATATTTATTCACTAGTTACTCACTTCAAAAGTAATATAATCAGGAATATATTCAGAAATATATTCTTAAATTAATTAAGGGGGGGTCCGGGGGGCGGAGCCCTCTGGGCTACCTTTTTGATTTTTTTTTTTTAATACAGTTTATGACTATAAAAAATTGGTTTTAAAAAAGATAAACAGGGGCTATCTAGCTGTTAGGCACTGTTAATAGGCAGTAGTGTAACAGTTACTATACTAAACTGTGTTACAGTGTTACTAGAATTTTATAAAATCTTACAATTTATAAACTTATTAAACTAGCAAATAACATATCATATGAATACGCGGTTGAAAGTTCATACACGTTCTCATTGCATAAACATGCACACACTACACCAAAACACGTATGCACACTGCAGCACACATTGCATAGTGAAAGGAGGCCTTACTGTATACACTACGTAAGATGCACTCTTTTTCACTTTCAGCATTCGAACGCGAAACACCAAAACACCACAAGCACTGTCGAGCAAAAAATCATCTGGGTACAAACAAGCAGAAAGATGTATGCAAAGACATAAATGTAGATATCAATCATGCAAACGCGCATACAAATAAGAGAAACATGCACACATCGACGTTAATTGAGACTCGTTGAGTCGTTGCCCCCCTTTTCAAATTTCATCTTTTGGCCGGGGGGCGGCCCTTCGCTTTTGCACCTCTAGACTGAGTCCGCACTGGAGCACTGGGGCCCGATCTAATTGGTGCGGGCTTTGGGGGCCTTGCTGCTTCTCGTTGTACCACTTTCCACCACGCAACTTCGTGTATGCTGATGTACGAACCTCGGTTATCACAGTCTTGGTATATTGCCATGTTTTTTCCATTCACTATCCCTTCCATCTATCTAATCTGAAGGATTCCCCCTGCTTCCTGACTTCCTTCTTCAGCATCTTCAATTAGAAGCTTGGTTTGTGGTGCGACCCACGCCTTCAGCTTTCCTGACTGATCAATTCCTGAGCTTGACTTGTATTGAACCTCAATCACATCACCATGCTCGAGGTTATTGTTTTACAAACTGTAGAGTTAATCGTCTGAACATATCAGGCCTTAGTCATCTCAGAGTGGTATCATGGCTTGCTGTGACTTTAAATTTGCATCTTACCTTGTGTTTGAAACTCATGCATGAAGACCCGATTTTTGATGCAACCTGTACAATCGGCTATTCGGCTCCGAATGCATGCACCGAAGCATGGCCGCGGCCGCTAGTAGGAGCGGTGCATGGGCCGCGCCGGCGCGTGTATGGCTGGCCCGGGCTGCATGGGCTGGGCTATGTATACAGTGCACTGGATGTGCACAAGCCTCTAGGCTACTCCCAAAACATTTGTTTTTATAACGTAAAAAAAAAACCACGCACCATTAGAATGACCTAAGGTATTAAAGACTAGTAAGAATCGGACTTTGGCTAATTAATCACTTTATTCAATCACATTCAATCACTTCATGGGATAATTAAATATATTCTAATCACAAGTGACTAAACACCTTTGATTATGCATCAATTCGTTTTCTGGTTAGTGAACTAGCTAGTGAATCTCTGTCCTTTTCATGTATTAAACATTGTGTTCTAGCATGTGTTGTATCTATAAAGCTAGATTCAAAGCAATAAAATTTATTTTAAGCTTTGTATGGTGTCTTTTTCAGAGTTTTAGTTCCTTACTATGGATCCTTAGTTTTATTTAAATAAGTATATTAAAAAAAAAGGGTCTGCATGAGAGGCTCATTGAGAGCTAACATAAAAATAAGTAAGCTAGGCAAAATACTGACGAGATATAACAAGATGCAGTCATGCACAGCTGTTATAGGCCGCCGAGTCTAGTACCAACTCACTGCCGTACACTGCTCAGTCATGCATGATCGCCAAATTATCATTTAATTCTCACCCCCACGTACGTTGATATAGAATTAAAATAATTAATAATAATAAAACAATAATGAGACCCGATCATGATCAACTCGGATCGAGTTAATGAATCAATCAGCCTAGCAATCAGCATGTCAGATATTCGGCATTATAGGGTGGGAGACCAATCTTTGAGACATCAATCGTCATCCAAATTCTTAATGTATCTAGTAATGTATGATGTAAGTAGTGAGTGACTACATATACTAGTGACCAGGTTTCATTTGATAGATTTGGATTTGATTTGATTTGATTTGAGGTTAAGGGTCTAGATTTACAAATCTAGGCAGATTTGAGGTTGGATTTGAGGTTAAACTTCATAGGTATCCTAATATGAGAGCTCTCCTAGTTTTTAGTTTTTACCAATGACAACTTACAATTTTACGTTTTTGACTGTCTTTGAAGAAATGATTCGATTCAAAACAACTTTTGAGGCAATTTTTTCTTTAAAATAGTGGAATACTTTGTTTTGTTAAGATGTGTTTTTTTTGTTATGTTAAAGTCGCCGTTGTAAAAACAAAAACGAGGGGTCTGGGAGGTACAGCCCCCCAAGGCACAGATTTGAGCTAGGATTTGAGGTTAAAAATCAGATTTGAGGTAGATTTTATGTAGATTTAATATGGGTGTCAGAGCAAGCCCCACCAGACCTGTAAATTTAATTTAAGCTAGGATTTGAGATTAAGGCCAACCTCAAATTAAATCAAATCAAACCTGGTCAGTGGTTACTAGATATAAGACGGACACCAGAGAACTGGCACGCCTAGTGGCATGCAGGTTGCTTATCGGGGCAGCGCGGCTGGAGGCATTATGGAGAGCATGCATGCATTGATCCATGTTGTGAAGTTGATTCGCGCAATACTTTGAGTGATTCAATAAAGCAACTCTCAATAGATGAGAGCAGAAGCCGGACAGAAGTCGTGCAGTATTATTCCTGTATAGAGAACCGTAAGATTGACTGGACTGTCTTTGACTGGACTCTCTAGTTCATTACATGGTTCAATGCATGCATGCTCTCCGTAATACCTCCAGCCACGCTGCCTCGATAAGCAACGCCGCGGCTCGGGACCAGCCGAGTCGGGCCGACCACTGCACGCCCGCCGCCGCCTCTCTATAAATGGCTGATTACAAGTTTAGGGTTAGCTTTAGCCGTTTAGGGCCCCGGCATCAAACATAATCTAGAACTAACACAATGTAATCTTAAATGTATTAATCATGTAATCATCTAGGTAATCCTAATCCTATAAATCAATATTCTATTTTCTATTGATATGTACGGCTCGGCGCTAGCTGCTTAATGCAAGTCAGCTAGACTCAGTACAGTATGGACACTAGACAGAATCTACAGGTCTCAATCCCGGAGAGGGTACCTAGAACGACAGATCATCACTCGGTCAGACAAATGGAGGAACGAACAAAGCCTCCAAAGCACGAAATATGATCAAATATCGATCCGCAAGCCAGGCATAGAATAAATACCATGGCCCTCGTATACGCGTTGTCGGACATGCCGTAGCCTCTGTGCTATCGGTGTGGGCCACACAGAGGTGGAACACAACACATATATCTTTAAAAAATTTAGATAATTCTAGAAATAATCTGGAAACCTAGCTGGTCTATACTTCCTGGTGGTCTAAGTACTTTTTACTAGTCTATAGCCTAGAGTTTACCCCATCTCGATCTCGATCTGCCTACCTAACGTTGGTTTTTACACTGTCTGCTACTAGGTCTGCTAGACTGTGTGTTTGCTTGCTTGCCTCTAGGCTTGCCTGTTGCCAGTGGGCTCTTTATGATGGTGCTCAGATCACTCTGACTCACTCATTAAATATTTATGTACAAAACATCTGTGCCCAGGCAGGCTCCACCACGCATGTACACTAACATGTACAACATGACATATGCACATTTTGACAGACGCACAACGAAGCGAAAACCACGCATGCCGGCACGCAGGCATGCAGGCGGACAGAAATTAAGACACGACTGTCTGTGTCATGCATGATTTATTTCATCGCGGCGGGGCGGCTTCGTCGATCAGCGATGTCCGTTCGATCCCTGAATTTCCTTCCCTTAATTCCAACCAACCCGACGTTCTGTCAGACGAACAGAACGAATTCTCGATCGATAGACGAGTCAATTGAGGGAAGGAATTCAATCAGGCATCGTCGATTGAATGGACGGACTCCCATGAGCAAACTGCATCGCCAAGTGAATCACAAGGAAACAAAAGAGAGGGGCGGGGGGGGTCCGGCGCAAGAGAGGCAGACGATGCTGGGCTTGTACCTGACTGCATAGAAATTGGATCGGTCGAAGTTATCGTCAAGGAGCGGGGTGGGGGGGGAAGCTTTTGTTTGAGGCATTAGTGAATGGATTGAGCCACAATGAGATCGACAGATAGGTAGATCTTCCTTCCTTCCGAACATTTCTCTCTCTCTCTCTCGCTCGGGGTATGTCTCGGCCGATTTGCCTTTTTCTTCCTTTCCCCTCTCCGCTTTTCTGCCTTCCGATGCGCGACGATGCAAACAAGCCCGCCGACTGCACTTCCATTTCAAAACGGTCGAGTGAATTAAGGGAAGAAAAAGAACCACCAAACAGATTTCCTTTGCATGTATGGGTCAAGCTCGCGCATCGGGCGCCTTTCCTGCACACCGGGCCGTGCGTCGGCGCTGATCCCCGGGAGGCATTCGTCTGACTGACTGACACATCCATCCTTCTCGTTCTTTCTCTTCCACTCTTTCAGTCACCTCTTTTGATTTTTTTTTTTTTTTAAAGTCCCACATGGAAATACCGACTTGCAAACATTGAAATGAAGAATGAGGAGCTTGCCCCGAAAAAATGGAGGGAAAGAAAGAAGAAAGCAACCCCCCCGGCTGCGCTAAACTCCTTTTGCTGGTCGCAGGGGGGGCAACCCTTCCTCCCTCCCTGCCTCCACGCATGCATGTGGGCTGTCGACAGACTACCTGACTCATAGACGGGTCGGGTTGTTTGTTTTCTTCTCCTCCTTTCCTTTCCTTTCCTTCGCTTTCTCTTACGAGACCTTTCTTTCCGAACTATTTGCGATCGAAGCAATGCATGCATGTGCCAACAGAGCAGATGGGCACGCAGTCCGAAGAAAAAGAAAAAATTGACATAACTAAGAACGAAACCGAGCAAGCATGCAAAAGAAGGGAAATGATCAAATGGACCGACGCAGGCATCCATACATCCAATCGCCCTCCCTCATCCATCCATCCATGCCATGCGGTCATGCACTCATCATTTTAATGTTTGTCACTCATGCATTTATCCATTCATGCATTCATTCATTCCTCAACCTACCCACCCACCCCCCACCCACCCATCTTGTCAGTCCGTCAGTCAGTGAGCCACTCCTTCGTTCATCCGTTCGTTCGCGCGGCTTTCCTGTGCCTCATGGATGTCTCACCTCTCTCTCGCTTCACCTCACTCACTTCTGCATGGAGACAATCCCTTCCTTCCTTTTTTCCATCCGCTTCGGACGGTCTCCTCATCTCACCCCATCCAACATTAAAAGTTTGAAACGGCTAGAATGAATTCCAGAACAAAGATTTCATTTTCTCCCGACTCCTCGATAATCGCAGGAGGCTCCTTTGAAATTCCTGAGGAAACGCCAAGGGGCAAGCGGGTAAAACTGGCACACACGCACGCACACACACACGCACCACCAACCACATCCCCCCCCCCCAACACACACGCACGAATGGAGCGAGACATCTAGCTGTCATGCGAATGCTGCAATTTCAGGGTGAGAGAGAAAGACGGACAATACTAGAGGCAAACGCAAACCCGGGCCCTTACATCTCGACGAGGATGAGGACGTAAAACGTTTTGCCCTTCAGCCACAGTCGGTTTATACAAGTGCGTGAGGTGCGGGTACTGCTTTTTTTTTTCGTTTTTCTTTTTTTTTTTTACAAATTAAAGGTCGTTGACTGTTCTTTGATCAGAGATCAGAGAACATTGCAGGGCACGAGTTCTAGGATTGAGTCACTGAATTTGAGAAATACTATCGATAGATTTAAGCATGCCTGCCATGCACTCGATTCGATTTGATTCAATACACTTTGATAGAAAAGAAAAAACTCTCGCCAGCGAACTGAAACTTCACAAGCCGGAGATACATACATACACACAGAGAGAGAGAGAGAAAGAGAGAGAGAGAGAGACAGAGGGAGAGAGAGAGAGAGAGAGAGAGAGAGAGGGAGAGAGACAGAGAACACTCTCACCGCCCCCCTTTCTCTGCACACTCACCCTCCCCCTTCCTCTGTTCGCACAGCAATAGTGTTTACCTACTGAGAAGTTGTCAAGGGGGAGGAAAGAAAGAAACCGCGTAGATCTAGTCAGACGGCTCTGAAACAAGCAACAGGATTAAGGCAGGCAGGCAGACAGACAGACAGACGGACTATATGGTTTCTTTCCCTCCTTTTCTTCATGAACAGACAGACAGACAAACTGACAGTGTGTCCAGGGGCACAGATCAGCCAGCGCAAGCAAGCATGCAAGAAAAGTGGAAAAACAAAGCAGGAGACTCAACGCTTGTTTGGTTCATTCCAGCCATCCATCTTTTCCACTTCCCTCCTCCCCTTCGCGTCCAGCGAAGCGATCGATTTGCTTCTCTTTTTTTCGCGCGCACATCGAGAGAATCGAGATATCGGTATGATCCACGGAGTCCTCCTCGGTTCGCACAGTCTGGAGTTTCCAAACACTCCCCATCCCTCCTCCCTCTCGACGGATAGATAGGACGAACACCAGGACGATCGCACTTCTGTAGGGTATCATCCATCTCTTTCTTACTCGTTCTCACTTCCTTTGTTGCTTGATTCGTTACGTGCAAACCTGGACTCACTTCATGGAGGGGAGACGGAGAAAGAGGAGAAGGAGACAGGGAAAGCGTGGGGGGTTTAGAAAAAAGAGAAGTCCATTCAGAGAGTTCACTGAGGCTTTTTTTACACTGAGTGTGGAATTCGGACGCAAAACTGTAGTAGAGGCACTGTGTTCTTTTAAATGGGAAGGATGCTTGCTGGAACGGAGGTACCTGCTCGCATGGCAGGGAGCCATGCGTGACAATTACACAAACAACACAACGCAATACGCAACAGCAATTACACAAAGAAGGCGAGGCAACATGCGAATAAAATTACAACACAAAACACAACACATCATAACGATAACGATACAGGAGGGCCCTTGCTTTACAAGTCATCCCTCCAACCATCTCTACATCCACCTTTTCACCTCCCTACCTCCCCTCTTTCACCCCACGCCCCCCCCAAAAGAAAGAGAGGGACAGAGAGAGAGAGAGAGAGAGAGAGAGAAACAACGGACAGACAGACAGAGAGAAGGCAAGTGACCACTAATACGCCCGTCACCCCAAAACCAGGCGTGGAGGATGCACCAGAGAGAAAGACAAAAAGGAAAAGGACACCCACCCCCACCCCCATGCACCCAGAAAGCCATTACGACAGGACCCCAAACTGAGCCTCGATCGCTGATGGCTTTCGAAACCAAGTAAACCAAAAAAAATAAAGTAAAGTAAGGTAAAAACAAGGGAGGAGAAGACAGCAGACACCCAGATGCAAGATGATAAACAACAACAAAAGAAGGGAAAGGAAAATGAGTCTCAAAGAATCAAAGAATCAATGAGTGAAGGAAGAAGTGTGAAGAATACGACAAATCCATATGATGCGAGATGCTCGGTTAGTTCCCGAGTGGGGGAAGAAAAGCTGTAAGGAAGCAACAAACAACAAGGGAACGAGCCGACTGCCGCACGGAAGAAAGACGAAAGTGAACAAAGAGAAAGGGGGGAAGGGGGAAGAAAGAACGAAAGGAATGATAAAAGGAATTCAGGAAAGGAGAGAAGGGAGGGTGAAAGGAAGGGATGAAAGAAGGGAGAGAGTAGGAGAGAGAGAGAGAGAAACAGAAAGAAAGAAACGGAAAGAAAAAAGCAAGGACAGAGGCAGGATTCGTTCGAAGCCTTGCTGCCAGTGCGACCTATGGAGACGTCTGTCTCCATTTTGCATGCCAGAAAGAAAAGAGAGAGAAAGAAAGTTTGCACTGCATGGTCAAAGACCTCACAAGTCCCCACTCCCCCAGTCACTTTCCTCTCACGCTGATGCACGTCAGTCAGTCGACTCACTAGACCGATCACGCGCTCACCGCCTCTCTTCTCTGACGCGCCCTCAACACCTTTCTTCTGAGGATTTGAGGATGTCTTTTGTGTATGTTTTTGTCTATCTATCTATACAGTAATATTTGGGATTGGGTGAAGGGATTGGGTGATATGTCTGAGGCGGATAAAATTCTAAAAAACTAATTAATTGATGTGTATTACGGCTGCTGGGGGGAAGGGCTGGTTTGGCGGAAATGCCACTCTCTCTGCTCTTGCAAGAGCTCTTGGCGATAGAACAGTAAAAGCTCCTCTGCGGAGATGGGCTGAGTCTGGGGCTGAGGTTTTGCTCGTGCTTCTGCCGGCGTGTCCCCTTCCCCGTGCCCTTGCCCCCCTCCCCAAACCTCAAAGTCGAACGCAGTCGGAGGAATCTCTGCGGTGAGGCGGGATGGAGGGGGGAGAGATGCAGGGGGGGAGGCCTCCCCGCCCCCCCCCTGCCTCAGCTCTGTGGACACATCAGCCATCTGCATGCCGGTCCCTGTCCCCGCCTCAGTCCGCCCTTCTCTCTCCGTCTCTTTCCCCGTTCCGACCTCGCACGCGCGCTGTGTGAGCGTCACAGGAAGGTCAGACTGACCACCGCCCGAAAATGAGATCGTGTCCGTGCCGGGGGCGTGGTGAGTGGCTGACACTTCTGCTTCTGCTGCTGCCCGCCCAATGCCTTGCGGGTCAAAGTCCATGTCTGAGGTCGCGCCTTCGGTCGTGAACCATGGGTGATTCATGGCCGTTTGCGCCGACATTCGGTTTTGGGGGTCCACCGCCAGCAACCCGGAGAGAAGGTCAAGGCAGATCTCAGGGGCAGAGGGGAACTTTGCCCTGCATGTTTATTTATTATATATTAATATACATGCATGTGGAACCATATCACATTGAATGAATCAAGTCAAACCAAAATGCAGAAATGCAAAAGAGATGAAGAGAATATTGCAGCCAGAATCACGTCTCTTTCTGTTTTCCTCCTCCCGACCCCGACCTTCTCTTCCGCCTTTCCTTCCTTCCTTCCTTCCTTCCTGCCAACTAACCTGAGAACATCTCTCACTGGTGGTCTCTCCCCTCCCAGAATTTCCACGGCTCTCCGCTCCGTCTCCTCCATCAGAGCTCTCACGTCATCCCGCACCAACCCTTCCATGGTCGATCTACGAGGCAACCCCAGCAGCCTCACGATCATCACTAACTGCTCCTCACTCGTGCCACCCATGAACAGGGGTACTCCACCACCCAACATCTCCGCCAGCACACACCCCGTGGCCCATAAATCGACCCCCCCATCGTATCGGTACTTCTCAGAGCCCCAAATGAGCTCTGGGGCACGGTACCATCGCGTCCCGATGTGTCCCGTCATGGGGGGTGTCAGGGGCGGGGGGGGCGTGTGGTCGGTCGATGGAGAACCTCCCGTTCCCCCCCCTGCTGCCTCTCTGTCTGCCTCTGCCTCAGTCGTAGGCCGATACAGCCGGATCGTCCGTCTCGGGGCCCCTGCTGCTGCTGCTGACACTGGGGGTGTTGAAGATAGGCGTGGAATGAGAGACGGGCAAAATCGAGCGAGACCGAAATCGCATATTTTGAGGTCACAGTTTTGATTGATGAGAAGGTTTTGGGGTTTGATGTCCCGATGGAGGACTCCGTTTTGGTGAAGGTAATGGAGCCCTGAGAGGATTTGGTAGGTGAAGAAGAAGTAGTGGTGCAGGATCAAACCTGCTCGTTCGCGGTTGTGTAGGAGGGAGGCAAGGTCGATGTCCATTTTGGGAGTCACTGCGTAGACATGCCGGAATGTTTCTCTGCCACCTCCTGAGCAGTAAACGTCCCGGAGAGGGAGAACGTTCTCGTGCTGCAGAAACCGGAGAAGTCGTACCTCCCTCAGAGCCCTCTTGGCACTTTCAGGGTGGCCAAGCGATGCCCCGAGTTTTTTCACGGCGAAAAACGTCTCTGTGTCTTCCACACTTCGCACTTCAATTACAGTGCCATACGAGCCCCGCCCAATCAAACCGACCGGCTCAAATTTATTGTCGATCACAAAAACTTCTGTACTTCCTGGGACGCGGGCCTGTCGGAATGTCCGCCGCATGCGAACCGTGCTGTTTTCCTCCTCTAACATTTGTTCTAGCTCGTCTTCAAATGATGTCCTTTCAAGGAAGAAAACAGAGTCCGTCTCTGACCGAAATCTCTATATGAAAAAGTCAGTCGACAGCTGCCTTGCGGTGGTCAGAGAGGACCTTGCACGGTTTACATTGATAAAACTTCAGCCAGATGAACGGGAGGGACACAAGGTGTTTCCGATGCTGCGTGTTGAGGTTCCATAGCACATGCGAAGCTGCAGGAAGAGCACCTCACTCAGTGATACCACACTGTCACGCCTTCAAGCAGTTTTGAAGGGATTTTTTTTTTTTCAGCGATCGAAGCTGAGACGACGAATTAATTCCACGAATTATTGATTGAATTGAATAACCAAGCGGTGAAAAGAGAGTGATCGCGCGATATCAGCTGATCTCAGCCCCCCGAGGCGACTCAGCTCGGGGACTTCGCGGGCCGCCCATTTTTTACTCGGCTCGCGCGCGTCGATCGCGCGGGCCGCCCATTTTTTACTCGGTTCGGGGGGTTCGCGGGATTTTTTAGGCCGCCCATTTTTTACTGAAGCTTCGCGGGCCGCCCATGCATTTTGCGATCGGCACTTACGAAGCGTGCGCGCTCACAGTCCACTCATGCAGTCGCTTTTTCTTCCTGAGGCTTTGAGTGGCGCGTCCATGAATGAAGAACTCGAGAAGTACTCCACGTTATTCAACTTTTCAGTCTGACAAACTAAGTGTTATCTTTTGCTTCCTGAAAGACAGCTCCGGAGGTGACGCCGCCAGGAGCATAGGTCCTCGTACGAGCAGCATTCAATTAGGGGCCGACGCAACTGGTAGTGCCTCCATGATCTTGATGCGGCCTAACCCGTAATCATGAACATAAACCCTTAAAACACTGTATAGTCATTGTGTATATGAGGTTGACGTTCAGACTACGAGATGATATTAAAAACATTTAAAAACGTCAAGATGCCGCATCAAGATTATGGAGGCACTACCAGTCACGTCGGCCCCTAATTGAATGCTGCTCGTGCGAGGACCTATACTCCTGGCGGCGTCACCTTCTGCCCCGAAATCCTAAATGCAGGCCTAGAAGGGCTACGCCCCACCAATTAGCCGGACCGTATTCAAAGGATGGGCTACCCAAAGGAAGGCCACCACGGTGCAACGCCAGCGGGAGGGTGGGTAGGGAAAACTCAATCACTCGATACAAACTCTTGTCTGGTAACCGAAAGGCAAATGAATCCACGTCATTTCTGGCGTTCGTACCTGGCAACTGACTAACCAGTGAACTGACTGTACTGACAATTGAAACTTTTGTACCGGAAAGTGACTTTAAAAAATTTAGTTTTTAAAACATTAAAATAGATAGTTTAACCTTTAAACTAATTGATTTTCATAATTTATTTAAGACTATTTAAGCTCAGTAAGATGTGTAAAAAATGAAATAAAAAAATGTATATAGAAAGTATATATTTTTTCAAAACCATAAATTGTCTAGTACCTATCATCGTAAATTAACGCCAAGACGAAAACACAATAAGAAATGTATCTGAATGGCTCTGAATCGATCTGATTGAAGCATTTCTTCTCATGATCATAACTGTTTTATTTTCAATTCATATGAGGCACTGCTCAACGGCGGGCGTGTCAGGGGTAGGGGGGG